>JAHBCN010001171.1:127926-167283 GCA_019359885.1 Listronotus oregonensis
TCGTAAATCGTTCGTGATGATAGAACCGAATCTCAGTTTGAATATGCTTTCGGACGGGTGTGTTGTATAATTTATTTATGCGGTCTAATCTGTGAAAAACAGTTGATACCTAACCGTTATTTATAAATAGGGAATTAAATACCAACAGCTTTATTTATCAGTTCATTAATTACCAAAAGCAAAATAAAAGTAAGTTCTCTAAACACAAAACTCATTTCTAAAATTAAAATAGTACGCAATGGAAAATAAATAATTATAAACATAAAAAATATCAAAATGAAATTATAATAAATATTCAAACAAACCTCTTTCTTCCAAAGGCAATATCCCAAACGATCGTAAAACCCGTCTAACGTTTGTTAGCATATTGGGCTGATAGTTTGAAAAGCTTCTTCGATTTTTATTCGAAGTTCCTCTAAATTATTAGCCTTATTATGACCATAAACCTCTTTTTTTAAATAACCCCACAAAAGAAATCATTAGGAGCAAGGTCTGGTGATCTCGCGGGCCCAAAATGGTTCCACGTCCACAACCGGTTAGGAAACGTATTGTCCAAATATCCTTGAACAATACATCCATTGTGAGCGGGATAACCATCTTGCTAAACCACATATTACCAAATTTTATGAATTTGTCGATATGTTTTTCCCTTGAAAATACCATTTTACATTTAAGCCTTTTCACGAAGTTCGTAAACGTCCATTATTATTTATTTTTAGTGAAGAAACGAGTTTCCAAGAAACTTACCACGTATTTGCAATGCCTGCGGCTGCAGAAAGCAAATAGTATTTAAATTCAAAATTAAATCTTCAAAAACATTAACATTTATCGCATCGTTTTTCGAGTACCTCGAGTCAGACGAGTGTAAGTCAATTCGCCTAAATGATTCCTATGTTTCTACTACAGTGGACCTGTCTGTATCCTAATATTAGTTCATTCAACATGGTTGCAATAAAATGATATATTAAAATTGTTCTTTAAATCGTTCAGGATCTTCCGATATTAATCTCGTGTATTTTGTTATTTGATATTCTAAAGCTATTCTATGAAATACTCCAAACAGCACTTACATCTGGGCTAAGAATGCGACTAAAGTAAAAAATAAACTGTTGCTTTAGAATTTCCCCAAATATTTTTAAGATGTGTAAATATCTCAAAAGAATTATTTAAGTTTTTGAAAGATTTGAGACATTTTAAAGATAAACACCAAAAGAACACTGTAACAGTATAGAGAAGAAATTTCTTTCAGAAAATATCTTGAGATCCGTCTCCGAAGTGTTCTCGGCTATAATCGGATTTTCGAAGATAGTTTGGATTACACAAATAGAAAGACCAGCTAGGGTCTTTCTACGGTTTGTTCTGTTTTTATCCGATTAAAATTAAGATATGTCTATCTTTGTCATGGACATTGGTTTATTTTTTAATTATTTTATTTTAATTTTATCTTTTATTTATTTTATTTTTATTCTATTTAATATATAACCTTTAAAGTAGGAATTTTTTTTTTTTTCGAGTCAAGTATTTAATTAAATTTTTTAAGTTTGCTGTTTGTGGTTTTCGGGTTTTAGGATTAAAAATTGTCCCAAATTTTTTTAAATTTTCTGCGAGAGAGGGAATGAAGAGCGTAGACAGATGTTAAGGGTTGAAAGGAGAACTTTAAGAGATGTTTAATAAATGACTTTTGACAAAATTATATATTTTTTTAAATTTTTGAGACAAAAAAAAGCTAATACTGACATAAATCCAAGCGGAAGAGGAAACGAAAATTGGATTGACAAGTGATAGCCAAAAGGAGCACCTATCCATAAGTTGTGCATTTTTTCACAAATAAATATATGTTTTTATGTTACATAATGTACTATATCGCTACCTTGGAAGAAGATCGGCACAATTCAAAAACAATTAGTTTAGAGAAAATCCCATTTAAAGATTTAATCAAAGTTTAAGTAAATATAACTTATCTCCATAAAATCATAGCAACAAAATATTTTACTTTGTTTAAAGTACATACTTAGAGGTAACTTTTGTATAGTATTTTCTTCTAACCAAAATATTAACCCTAAAGGTTTTAACTTGTGACACTTAAAAAAATTAATTTTAGTTTTTATATAAGGATAATTAATTGAAATAATAATTATTTACAAGAAAACAGTTTATTTCATAAACAACATAACAGAAAATTTTTAAATCAAAAAATTAGTCTTCGAAATTCTTTTGATTTTTTATACTCATATTACATAAAAATAGGCTATTATAAATGTCAAAGTAATACTTTGATATACCTTTCTTATCAGTATGGGCTGTTGCCAGGCGCAGCTTCTGATTGCCAGATACTGACAATAAACAAATTTTTGCAATTTCCCCAAAGGCTAGAGTTGGTTTGTTAATACAACACTGACACAACTGTTCTCTAGCGGCCAGATATGAATTACTTTTATGACACTCTTCCACATAAAAATATACCACATTTTCGTTTGATTATGACATAAGCGAACAATTGCAATTTTAAGTTGTCGGTTTTCTTCCAAAGTAGCGATATGCCTATTACCGAAATTCAACGAATTATTTGAGAAAAATATACACAATATCAATTAATAATAGAAAGAAAAATATTTCTAACTTATTTCTTGTCTATTATTATGTGCAGGTGTCAGTACATTCTTGAGAGCACTATACCGGGAATCTATGTTAGTACATTGGTACCATTCATAGCGCTTTTGGAGAGTACGCGGTAAAATTATGAAAGTGTTTCTAAAGGTAACCGCCAGGAAAGCTATGGACCTCTTTGTACTGGCTGGAATATTAATTTAGGAAACAATTGTTTATAAAAATACTCAAAAAAACCAAAAACATATTTGATTTTTAAATCAGATTTTGCAAAACATCGTAAGGAATAGCACATTAAACCTAGTGAAACTTAAGTATCCTTAAATGCTTTTTGAACGTTTTAGCTTACTTTTCTAATACTAAATACGAACATTTTTTCCAAGTGCTACAATCTGTATATTTCTTAATTTTTTTTTATTCTGTATTTATTTTTGACCTTAAATTAATCTATTTTAGGTCGTATTGGATTTCATGACAACGAACAACTATGTCTAACAGAAATTCGAAAATTCGGCCAAAAAACTGGTATTAATTTTACTGAAACGGACGTATCTACTCATTCTAATGGAGCTTACTGTGTTCTACCAACCGCAAAAGATCTAAAAATTAATATAACATATCTTGGTACCACCAATGTCACACTACATTGGGATCGTAAGGATGATAAAGAGGTCTATTATACAGTATATTACACAGGTAGGTTTTTTTGTGCATAAGTAGTGATTTTAATTTACAATTTCAAAAGGTCACACAAGAATAATTATTTATAGTCAGCGACAAAGAATGGTAAACCCTAGAATTTAATATTATATATTGCAATAATATTTATTTTCAGTGCAGTAAGTAATAATTTAATTTTGAGTAGTAATACCACAAGGGATTAAATTATTTTCGAATTTAATTTAAATTCGCGTAGTATTCGGAAGAAAGACCATATTTAGCCATATTCATAAAAGGATATTTTCACAAGCA
This sequence comes from Listronotus oregonensis, assembly GCA_019359885.1. Classification (NCBI taxonomy): domain Eukaryota; kingdom Metazoa; phylum Arthropoda; class Insecta; order Coleoptera; family Curculionidae; genus Listronotus; species Listronotus oregonensis. The sequence goes on from JAHBCN010001171.1 coordinate 131,506, forward strand.
TAAGGTAAAGTACAAGGTAATCATTTAAACTAAAGGTAGAAGTATAAGCATTTCCTTTTATTCATATTTATAATGTTTACCTTATACTTGGAGGATATCCTTCAAGCATAAGTAAATGCTTGACGGCGCGTACGCTCAGCGACACCTTCTAACGTGTTTACATTTTGTTTTATTTCTGTATCGATTGAGCGTATTATCTGTATTTTTAACATGTCTTCCTCAGGCAGTGATAGTGAAAATGTAGAAAATACTAATAATGAACTACGATTCATAGCAAATGAAGTTGCCAATGCTCCCGTGATAGTAGAAAAATCTCAAGTACCAAAAATAAAAAGAAAAAAGGACGAGGCCATTCGGAGCGTCACCAAGAAATACGAGGTGACATACGAGGTAAATCATTAGATGGAAAAGGCTTATTAAAAAAATTAACAATATGAAATCAAGGCTGAAGAAAAAAACAGACCTAAAAAAGACGGGAAATACAGCGATCAAATTATTAGAATGGGAGAAACAGTTATTAAAGGCTATGGACGGTGATAGCAATCCAATAATTGGATAAATTGGAGGCGTCATACAGATTGGTATGGCGCCTCCGAGCGAAAAGATAACAAGCAATCCACTAGTTCTATGAAATCGTTATTGCCAGAAAAAAAAGCAAATAGCTACAGAAAAATATGAAATAAAGGAAACGAGAGGACTAACTACAAAGGAACTTCAACGGTTAGTTCTATTACAGCAGTACCATACAAGTCTGGTGCAGAGAGAATACTACCAAATAAAAAGGGAAATGATGAGGCAAAAGGAATCATTACGAAAGACTGTTGATGATGGAGATGCAACATATTACACCTTGTAAATAATACACACAAGTTTTTGTACTTTTTGAAAGATAACAAGACATTGAAATAAAGTACCTATGTTTTATTTTCTTTCCCTAATTATTTGCAAACTTAGTAGAACTTTTTTTAGAATTAGATATTTTTAGAAATCAAGAGAAATATTATAGTGAAAATTCTATAAAATACAGTAATTTCGTATATGTTTCAATTCAAAATAAACTTTATTTTCAGCTTTTATTACAGCGACAGTTATAAACTTAATTATTAAAATTGTTTATCACGATACTTAAATTTCTTCTAATTTTTTGACCCTGATGACGAAGATGAAGATCAACTTGATCATTATAATCATGTTCACGTTCGGGCATCTCATCTGCAATTGGTTCGAAATCATCAGGATGATTTAAAGTTTTTGCGACGCACACAAGGCAAAATGATCGATTTACGGCGCCAAAATTAAAAAAATCAAACTCACTGAAATATAATTATTTCATACCCTATATGATCTTAAATCTTCAACGAACAAGAACTTATAAAAAAAAAATTTATTAGTGAGCGAAATCCTTTTACAAAAGCCGCCTTTGTTCGACCCTTTTGTTTTTGTAAAGCGTGCCGTCAGTCTTGTATAAAACTCAGTGCAAATACATTGTGTCTATGTGCCGTTTTCTTCAAGTGAAAACTTGTTTTTTAATATGGATACGTTACCATGTAGTAAGTACTTTATTATTAACCTATTATCGGCTTATTTTGATATTTTTTAGATAAGAAAATACCTAAATACATCTATAGACTAAATATAAACGTGTTTTTTTCTTAAAAAATAATTAGTAAATGCTTCTAAAAAAAGTTCCGACATGAATCGCCTTAAAATGTATGTTGATCAATAGGTCTTAATGTTGTTATTAATAGACAACTGATTTTATCGGCACATTTTTGCACATCTTTGAGTATTTAATGTTTTTGTTACAGGTAGTCGAGCTGATTCCGTGGAAATGCCAACTGTTAAAAGATTAGAACTATATTTGGTACTAAAAAGTGAACGTTTTTTTAAATTATCATCGTCTAAATGTATTGAACGATTATTAAAGTATATTTTGGACAAGTATAATATCGAAAAATGTGCTGCTAGCTTTGAAAAGTCGGTCAAATTGACAATTAAAGTGTTTGTGGCAAAGTTATTTGCAAAATGGAAACAGTGCCATCGCATTCATGAGCGACTGATTAAAAATCATCACGTTTGGTTAAACGAAGTGATCAAACTTCCAAACAAAGAAGGATGCCAAGCAATAATTACTAAAAAACCGGTTCCAGGGCTTGGGCCAGGTAGACCAAAAATGGATTTCAAGGATTCGTCGCTGCGTTCTAGACAGAGATATGTGCAAACCATTGTCGAAAAACTTTCTCCTGAACAATTGTCTTTTGCAACTGAATCTAGCTTAGTTAAAACAGGAAAACCTAAAGCTGCTAAAGTGATGAAATTAGCCCTAGAGTCATCACCAAAAGTTTGAAACGAATGCAGCAATCCAAAAAAATAAGCCTTCCTTTACAGTATACACACCTGTTGAAGCGCTTGCCCTTATTGTTGACACGGGTATGACAAAGAAAGCTATATAAAAGTACAAAGAGGAGCTAAAGCTAGAGGTGCAAATATATATCCTGCCTATAATCAAATCTTGCAAATAAAACTAAATTGCTATCCAGAAAATATAACTGTATCAGAAATCGAAGCTAGGATTCCTATACAAAACTTACTTAACCATACAGTTACCAGATTATTTGAAGTGCAAAAAGTTTTTACTGTTCATCTTCCTCAGAAGTATTCGAGGTTAGTGTTTACTACAAATGGGGCTAGATGGCAGTGGCGGGCACAGCATTTATAAACAACATTTTGCAGAAAGCCCAAAGTTCTCGGATTCAAATATTATCTTAAGCACTTTGTTCCTCTGGAAATATCTATATACTATGAAGGAGAAAAGAAGATATTTTGGAAAACCCTTCCCCATCATCGACAAAATGGTGTCGTCCTATTGGTTTTAAGCTTATAAAAGAAAGCAATCAGACCATTAAACAAGAATTTGATGCTATCGAACAACAGCTGCGCGCTGTTACACCGACAACAATAAGCCTCCAAGAAAAACAATAAAATTTAATCATGTTCCAATTTGCACTATGATGGATGGCAAAACATGCAATGTCCTCACAGAAACTAAATCATCACAGGCATGCAACATTTGTAAAGTGACTCCGAAAGACATAAACAATTTGGACAAAGTGTTACAACGATCCTCGATACATCTGCCTATAAGTACGGCATATCAATTTTACATGCCTATCTGAGATGCTTCGAATTTCTTCTGCATATAGCTTATAAAATTGATACGAAACAATGGCAGGCTAAGGGCGTTATATTGAAAGCTCAAGTTAAAGAAAAGAAGGAAAAAATAACGAGGTTACTTTACGAGAAGATGGGCTTAGTAGTAGACCAGCCCAAGCAAGGAGGTGGCAACACAAATGACGGCAACACGGCACGGAAGTTTTTCGAAAACCCAGACATAGTTTCTGAAATTACTGGACTAGATAAAGTGTTACTGGAAAGGTTTTCAAATATTTTAAAAACTATCTCTAGTTGCCATTATATAAATACAGACACTTTTCGCCCTATTGCCTAGAAACCGCAAGAAAATGTATCGAATTGTATGGATGGTACCCGATAAGTGCATCAGTCCATAAGCTTCTTATCCACAGTAGCGAATTATAGAATCGCTACCTTTGCCTGTGGGCAGTTATCGGAGGATGTATTAGAAGCCTCGCAAAAAGAATACAAGAATATAAGACTGATGCACTCAAGAAAAACTACAAGAGTTAACACTAACACAGACATATTACACTGGCTATGTATAAACTCTGATCCTGTAATAAGTCAACATCGGCCAGTGAAAAAAACTTATGGCGGCATTTAATAAGTTATAATGAATATGCTAACGATGCCAGCATATTTTGGTAGCAAACCAAATGAAGAAGACGATGTCGAAGACGAAGATGATGAATAATTTTTATGCAACGATGATATTTGTGTTTTTTGATGTTTTTTTAATATTATAAAAATTTTAATATATAATTTGTAGTTTTCATTTAAATTTATTTTTCAATATAGTAAAAGTAAGTAATAGGTGGGTAGGTAGGTAGGTGGTAGGTTAGGCCTGGAAACGTCAAACAGCTTACAATACATAATGGCACCTCAAAATATGCATAAAAAGCATAATTGTACTAAATTTTCACAATAAATATTTTTGGCGTCGTAAATCGATCATTTTCCTTTGTGCGCGTTGTAACAACGCAAGCAACAATTATTTTGGGACATTTTCCAATTTAACGCGACAAACGTACTGTAAGATAGGAAATCTGCGTTTCAGTTGGCCAAAACATCGCTCAATTGTTACTCTTTTAATTTTTAAAAAGTTTGTTATACAAAAGCTCAGCACCGGGGGCAGGTTTTTAAATGGGTCATAGGAAGGCTCATCCCATATCCATAATTAGCAAGCAGCAGAACATTGCTTTTATTTTGTAATTGTAATCTCACTTGTGAATTTTTCCATATTCTGGAGTCGTGCACGGATCCAGGCCAACTAACGTCGAAGCTATAAACATTTCTCTGGCATCACAAGTGGCCTGCACATTTAGAGTAGGATTACCTTTTCGATTAATGTACTTTTCTCCATGGCGATTTGGTTTCAGAATTCATACTGGGACAATCAATAATACCAATTGCTGTTGGAAATCTATACTTGCTTTGCCATAACTGTTTGGCTTCCATTAGTTTATTATTATAGTTGGAAACTTTAGCCATTCGTCTGATTGCGCAATTATGCTATCAACTACTTCATCACAGTACGAAATACCGTAGCTTGACTAACACCAAGTTCTTGACCGATGCCTTTTTGATAGCCAGGGTCACTGAGATAACGTAAACATATTTTCATTTTAAGATCGGACGACAACGCACCTCCCCGAGTTTCTTCATGTCTACCCAAAAATCTATTTGTAATCCATTGTAAATTTCCTTCATCGAAACGGTATAATGCTTTAAAATCCCGAACAAGTGTTGCTAAGCGGGGCTTGTACTGTTTCACCTCCCTCACATCCACCAGATCTGCCATCGCGCTAGTATCGACCATTTACTACGAAGCCAAGTCTGCTACTGACCACACTCAGAATTGTTGAAGGATATCCTTTCCATTTAAAGCAAAAGTTAAAGTTTATGGATAACGATTTACTTTTATATGGAGGATATGCTCATACTCTAATAAGTAGAAAGTTTTACCTAAATTTTATGAATACCAGTTGAAGCATTTCCTTCATATTTTGCAAGTATAAGCATATACTTTTTTTATGAATACGGCTCATTGTGTTTAAAACAATTAACATTAGGTTAGGTTAGGTTTAAAGTGAGTGGAGTTTTTACGCCCCCCGCCGCGACCGCTCGGTCTGTTGCGCCTTATACCTTTTTATATTTCTCCCAATAGGATCAGTCTTATAATCAATTTGATATCAAATATGTGTTCTGGTGTCCCTGTCTCCTGGAAAGTATGACGAGCAGACGATCAGATCCGTCATGGCCTCCTCTCCCGGTATAGTGACGTGGGTAGCTACCAGGTCCATGTTACAGGAACCAGATGTTCCTTCTGAGGCCGTACCTTTGGCCTTTCCCTATGAAAACGGTTCTATCCGCTTTCTGTTTAAAGCCAGGGAACCCTTTCCCCTATAAAACCGGTTCTGTTCGCCTTCTGTTTGGATTCAGGGATCCCTTCCCAAGCACCTGTTTGTTCAGAATGTGACTTTAGGGGCACCTTTCGAAACGGATTTACTCGTTTCGGTCGGCGCACCTTTGTCTGCTTGTGACCTTAGGTGACACCTCCCGAAACGGATTTATCCGTTTCGGTCAGCACACCTTTGTCACTTTTTTCCTATGAAAGCGGTTCTGTCCGCTTTCTGATTGGAGCTAGGAAAGTAATAGTCCACCACGCAGAGCCCCGCATTACTGCAGAGGCAACCCAGAATGCTGGAGACACACTGTTTAAGGCACAGGATGTCATTCACTCATCAGCACGGTATGCTAAGGCCTTGAGTTAAGCCTTGTGTTCGTCGTAGCTTCGGATCCCGTTCCATACGCTAGGATTAGAGTTGCCGATAACCAGCAACTCCAGCGCATGTTATAAAAAATCCTACTGGGCCTAACCACGACATCGACTCGAACACAGCGGTGGGAATTTTAACATTAATTTCTACTTCTTATAGTTACATGGAAATACTAAATAACTTATAGCCCATTCCTTATTTTTACATAAAATACTATACTATAAGTGCTAAAATTCCTTTTTTATTTTAATTTAATTTTTATGGAAACCTTTCATAGGGATGGTCGGCAGACGGGTTTTTAAAAATCATTTTTCCCAAACTGTTCCTAAATACCTATTGCCAGTTCCAAAATGTTCCGGGAACCCATATTTTTGTTTCCGAGGGGGGTATTGCTTAATGTTCCGGAACGATACAGCTCCCAGCTGTTCCGGAGCCGTACTGCTTCGAGCCTTTTGGAACGTACTTTTTTGTTCTGAGCTGGTAGGTAGGTTTTAAAATAAGTTTTATAATACCCTTCCACCGCGACCGATTGGTCTATTGTGGTCCATACTTGTGTTTACCAGTTTCGTTTCATTTCGATTACAGTGAAAATTCTCCGTTCCAAACTATTCCCGAACAATGCCTTCGCGCTGTTCACCGTTTCGTTGCAGGGAACATTTTTTGGTGGGGTTTACCAATAATTCTTGGATAGAAATAAAGTAAACAAACCTTGTTTGGCAATAAATTTTCAAAGAGGCAAAGCGGGAGTTTTTTAAACACATGCACCGGCAACATTGATTAAACACACTGAATAACATTACTCCGAAATAATAACTTTTTGAATGTTTATGGCATTGCACGATAAATAACATTTTTATAAATCAGTGATTCTTTATTGTTAAAAATTTTTTTTAAAACCAGAAAACTATTTTTGTTTATTATCTGAAGTGACAGACAGATATGTAATTCACTTTAGATGCTCAATTCGATTGCTGTTGATCTAGTCTGTTTACAAAACGTGTTATTGAATAATATAACCTAATAGAAAGAGATAAATGACATCGAAGTGCCGTACAATACGTGTTTAAATATAAATTTTTATCAAACGAATACCTACAGCAGCTGTCCAAATGAACCTTGTTGCCGGGCAATCGGATCTTGGAACTGTCATATAAATAAATGTTTATATTTAAATCGATGTTGCCTATTATAACACAAAAACTTTTTTTTAAATAATTTTATTACATTTTTAAGAAAATTTCCTATTTGCATTTTTGAGATCTGGTAATTTTCTTACGTTTTTCCAAAACAAAAACAAACAGATCACTATACCAAACACCCTGCCTACAAACTGGAGTTGCGTTAATTCTAGTCCTTGAGTTCGTTGGGGTTAACGGTATCCGCATTAATAAAAGAGTTCCGTATGCCATAAACACTAGATTTGCTTATAGGGCGAACAGTAAATAAATAAAATAAATATTTTTTCCTGCTCTTTATCTTTTACACCTTGTTTCTCGTGTCGAGCCCTGGAATTTTTCAATTTGCTATATAACATGTCCTTTGTCTTCAACATATATCAAGATATTAAAATTTAATTTTAATTTTGTTGCCGATTAAAGTTGTAAAGAAGTCTAAGAAAGTCATCCTGTTTAACTCACCTACCTGATCAAAAAACGATTTCACTCACGCACATAGTGACAAACGGCCCTTAAAACTGGCCATAAATAGCCAATATTAACTTTATAGAATTAAAGATCTAAACATATGGATTATTAATAAATACTTCCAAAAATTTGATTAGTACCCAGTTGGATGCAAAATTTTCTGTGGTGAGTCTTCAGTTAGTTCAATAACAGGTGTTTAAGATAATACGTAGGCTGCTTCATAAGTCTTGCAATATGAAAAACATAGCAAGTTTGAACTTGTTTGAATGGTCGCATTAATAAGTATAGAGACAAACAAGTCCAAACATATACTCAGGTTATTCCTGTGCTCAGTCTGTTTGTTACATGATTAGCGAAAGGTTGTAAAAATGGCTTGTCTCAGTGATTGCAGATTGATATTTTACTACAATTTCAAACGTTGATTATCTTACCAAGAGTACCATGACGAAATGTCTGAAACTTTCAGCGATATGTGTCCTTATTACCATATTTTGTTGGTATAAAGAACATTAACGAGGAATCCTCAATTTATATGATGATGAGTAGGTCTCAAGAAAACATTGCCGCAGTTAAAAATATGATTACAGCTAACCGTCGAATTACTTATAGACAGATTCAAGAGATTGTAGGTATTGCTGCATCTACCTTAAAATCGATTTTGCATGACGATTTAAAAGTAATTTTAATTAATTTTATGGATCCCTCATTTTCTCAGTGAAAGCCAGCGGGCAGCGCGTGTCAATTGTTGTGAAAAAATGTTGAAGAAGAATGACTCTGGCCATTCAATCGTCACAGGCGACGAAACCTGGTTATATTTTTCGATGCTCCCAGTAAATCTCAATCAAAACTATGGATGAAACTTGGTTGTGGCTGTGTGCACGTAAGAATTTAGGGAATGAAGAGACTTTGTATTTCGTGCAAATTTTTATTAAAAAATCCTAGCAGAGCGCTTTCGGTAAAACCATCATCAGTGCTATCTACAAGCAAGAAATGAACTTTCAAAGAAAGATTGAAAAATTTTGTTAGAATATTTTAAGGGAAATTTTCAAAAAAACTGTATTTATGTGAATTTTTTATTTATTTTTTTTTATATTTTAAAACTTGTTTTGCGTGAAATTAAACATTAAATATAGTAAATCAATGTGAACTGATGAATTTAGTAGACGTGGTATGGAAAAGAAAAAGCAGAAGCAAAGAAAAGTTCAAAACTTACTCGTCGTCAAGCAGGAGCCGTAGCAAATTTGAGCCAACAAAACATTTAGAGGGGCTCACATTATTACACAAATTAAAATAAAAGTCAAACAACATTAATATTTGTTACATTTTCCCTTATTAAAGGGTGAAATTTAAAAAACTATACCATTTTGTGGAAAGACGAACATGTGATTATGTTAGGTTAGGAACCAGTTGTACTGACGTATAAAAAGGATAGACAACCATTTTAAAGGGTATAGAAAAGGATGTACTACTCCGAGGTTGTTTAGAGTGTGGTTGTTAAGAACTGTAAAATTATTATGTTTAAAGGCTGTGTTAGAGAAATGAAATCAAAAAACAATTTTAAGTAATGATTATTTGTTATAACTTTAATATAATTAAGAAATCGTAATTTGTAGTAAATTATGACAAATGTGAAAATATTTTTGAAAAACGGGGGCGCGTTCAAGAAATCAGATTGAAATATTTAATTTTGAAACTTTTAATATAACTGAGAAATTCTTGCTTCTAAACAGGAACGTAAATTATAATGAACTATGAAAATTTGAAAAAATGTTTTGTTTGAAAAACGTTACAGAGTGAAATTTGGAAATTTTTTTTGAAAAATTTTAAAAAGAAAAAATTTTGAAAAAGAAAAAATTAATATCTAAAGGTCCCCCAACTCATTCTCCTGACATTCCCAGGGGTCTACCAAAGAAGCTCACAAGGTTGGGAAAATAGTAAAGGAGATGTTAGTGGAGTTAGAAAGGAAGCGGTTGCATTGTTTGATAGGGGGTTATTATGGTTATAAGGAGGACATAGCGGAGGATGTGAGGTTCTTTGAGACCCCCAGGAATGGAGGCAGGCAGAGTGCAGCAGACAAATGAAAAATCCTTTTAAATTAATTAACTGTTATGTTTGGGTCGAAAAGATTGTTTTTAATAAATTGAATGGCTATTTTTTGAATTGTTGAAAAGAATATGGAAATCATGTAATATGCAAAGAACAAGGAGGTTGGATCACCCAAAAATGGGGCTAAAGCGTAAATTGTTTTTTCATCATCGAGCGATTTAGTTCATAAAACGTCTATGTAAAGGTAAAAAAGATCTATTGAGGTTAACTTGAGTGTTAAGACATAAGTTGTTGGTATTAAGCTCTTTGTTTATTTCTATGTCTTCGAGAAAATCTAGTCTGTTAAAGTTTTTAGATATAGTATTGTGCAAGATTTTTGAATTTTTTTGTGGACTAAAGTTGTGTTTGAGTTCTTTTAAATGTGTACCAAAAGCCGAAGTTGATCTTGTTATATGTTCTGTTATTCTAGTTTTAAGGGGTCTACATGTTCTACCAATATAAAAAATTTCCAAATTTCACTCTGTAACGTTTTTCAAACAAACCATTTTTCAAATTTTCATAGTTCATTATAATTTACGTTCCTGTTTAGAAGCAAGAATTTCTCAGTTATATTAAAAGTTTCAAAATAAAATATTTCAATCTGATTTCTTGAACGCGCCCCCCGTTTTTCAAAAATATTTTCACATTTGTCATAATTTACTACAAATTACGATTTCTTAATTATATTAAAGTTATAACAAATAATCATTACTTAAAATTGTTTTTTGATTTCATTTCTCTAACACAGCCTTTAAACATAATAATTTTACAGTTCTTAACAACCACACTCTAAACAACCTCGGAGTTGTACATCCTTTTCTAAACCCTTTACAATGGTTGTCTATCCTTTTTTATACGTCAGTACAACTGGTTCCTCCACATTTGTTCCTTAAAAACATTAAAGTTAACAAATTACATGTTTCTTGGTTTTTCCCTGCAAAATTGACATTTGTTTTTTAAATTTTCCTTTTTTTTAATTCCCTTTAATAAGGGAAAATGTAACAAATATTAATGTTGTTTGACTTTTATTTTAATTTGTGTAATAATGTGATATTTTATTGAAGATCCTCTAAATGTTTTGTTGGCTCAAATTTGCTACGGCTCCTGCTTGACGACGAGTAAGTTTTGAACTTTTCTTTGCTTCTGCTTTTTCTTTTCCATTCCAAGTCTACTAAATTCATCAGTTCACATTGATTTACTATATTTAATGTTTAATTTCACGCAAAACAAATTTTAAAATATAAAAAAAAAATCACTAAAATACAGTTTTTTTGAAAATTTCCTTAAAATATTCTAATAAAATTTTTCAATCTTTCTTTGAAAGATTTCTTGCTTGTAGATAGCACTGATGATGGTTTTACCGAAAGCGCTCTGCTAGGATTTTTTAATAAAAATTTGCACGAAATACAAATTCTCTTCATTCCCTAAAACTATGGATGTTCGAAGATGAGTCAGCACCGACCAAAGTTAAACAACAAAAATCAGTTAAAAAAAATGGTCACAGTAATCTTTGCTAAAAGAGGCCTCATGAAAAGGGTGGTGTTGGATTTACAGATGACCGTCACCGCTGCTTGGTATACAGGCGTTTGTTTACCTCAAGTTATAAATGAGCTGAAAGAATTGCCATTGCCGCCAACGTCAAGTCTCAGTACCTACTTGGCATTTTCACCACGACAACGCGCTGGCACAGTAGTTTTTGACCCAATCGTAACTCACACTGTTGGATCATCTTCCCTATAGCCCGGACATCGCGCCTTGCGATTTTGGCGTTTTTCCTTTTATAAAGAAAAAATTAAAAAGCCAAAAATTCGTAACTTGTGTGCTTGTGATAATGCATGTGCTTCAGTTTCAAAGGATACATGGCAAGAGATGTTTAGTCGTTGGTTTACAGTATGCAAAGTTGTGTAGACTGTTGTGGCATGTATTTTGAAAAATCTTAATAAATACTTCTTTTTTGTAAAACTTTTGGAGCAAACTAGGTAATTTATATTAAAGTATTTAGGTAAAATTTATGTGTAGTTTATTGGTATTTTAAACTTTAATCTAGCTTTTTAATCTTCTTTCCATCATGAATAAAATTTATCATGGTAAGAACTTGCTATTAATTAGCGGGTAGTTATATAAAAATAATTTATCAGCTCTTTATTTAAAAAACGTTGGTCAATAAAACGTATATTAACCTAAGTTTTAAATATCTAAGTTTTATTGACAACCTGAAACTATGTATATGTAAGAATAAATTACTAAAAAAATTATCTGCTCATTAATGCTCTATTTAATGATGTTTGTTTAAATAACTTTTTTTTACAAATAAAATTGATAGGTACTTTATAACAGTTTTAAGTGTCTAACACAACACAAACAAATTATTTTTAGAAAGTTTTGGCAACTGGCACAATGGCTTTTGTAACTTTATGTTCTTTAGAGGAAGCTTTGCCTAAACTTATTAGGGAAGTGTCTAACATAACACCCACGAATTATTTTAAAAAAGTTTTGGCAACTAGCAGAATGGCTTTTGTAACTTTATGTTCTTTAGATGAAGCTTCGTCTTTATTTGTATCAACAAAATTGACAAAAACAAAAACAATGGCTAAAGTTGAGCACTTCCATAGGAAAATTGATCTTAAGGGAGATTTTACAGATCGCATTGAATATAATCCGGTATTTACGAAAACAACCCAAGGTGGGTCAAAAAGACTTGTAGGCAGTAAATGTTTAGTAAAAAATAGCAAAATTTCTGATGACTGTCCCATGCAACTCTTTGAAAAATTAATGGAAAAACGTGAGAATCTAGAAGTAGATAGATTGTTTCTAACCCCTACCTTAAATTGGAATGCAAACTATTCAAAGAAATGGTATAAAAATTTTCCTGTCGGTAAAAATGCAGTTTTATCATGGTTAAAAGAATCTACTACTTGTAAAATAGGAGTTGATGTGAAGAAGGTAAATATCACAAATCACTCTGCGAGAGCTACAACGATATCAAACTGGTGAAAAATGGCGTTCAGGAACAACTTATAAAGATTAGAGGTCACAGTAACGCTCATTCTATCAAACTTTATTTTCAGATGAATGTGGATCATCAAGAAAATTTCATTGGTGTCATGAGGGGCGAGCATTCTCTGAGAAACAGTTTGAATTCGAATACAATGACTGATAAAATTGATTCACGGTAAAAATCAATAACAGGTGCAAGTAGTATTATTTATAATATATGTGCTTTTAATATTAGTAATATTAAATATGCTTCTTCTGTAGGTACAGTGTCTTAGAAAATACGTAGGTATCCATTAAAATAATATTTCTGGTTCTTTTAATTAATTGGAGTTGTGGCCTTTTTTCAAATATATATTAGCTGACTCTTAATTTAATAAACCTGTTTAAAAAAGCATTTAATTATACTTTTGTATGCATTATTTTTTCATACAATATTTATTTTTAGTATTTATGGGGGAGACACATCGTATCGTATAGAGGATTTTTTTTTACTTTCCCCGTGCCCTAGTAAAATTTAAAAAATAAATCAGGTAAATTATTATATAAAATTAATTGATTTTATACAATTTTTCTGATATGTTTTAGGGAAATGTCATTATTGACTAAAAAATGAAAGTGAATACGTTCGTATTGCGAAAGACTTTTTTCTGATTTTCCCCGTGCCCTAGTAAAATAAGATATATAATATTAGATTCATTATTATATAAAATTAATTAATTTTATACAATTTTCTTACTAGGTTTCAGGGAAATGTTAATATTAACTAAAAATGAAAGTGGATAGGTTCGTATTTTTGGAGATATTTTTTGATTTTTCCCGGACCCTAGTAAAATATCATATATAAAATTAGATAAATTATTATATAAATTTGATTGTTTTCATACAATTTTCTTACTGCGTTTCAGGGAAATGTCAATATTGATTAAAAATAAAAGTAGATGTTCCTATTGCGGGAGATTTGTGACCTAGTAAAATAAAATTTATAATACCAGATACATTATTAAATAAAAATAATTGATTTCGTATAGTTTTCTTACTAGGTTTCAGGGAAATGTCAATATTCACCACAAATAAAAGTGATAAAGAGCAAAAAATATATAACTATACCTATACTTAAATATTTTTCATATTCTTTTAGATTATACAGGGTGATTCACGGTCGATGGTAGGTTAGACGTTTATGGAAAACGGGACGCAGAATTTTTCTGAAAATTTAGCATCTACATTTTCTTACCTGTTCCATCGATCTAAAATATTTTCAGCATTGCGACGTTGCCGCTTCTATCAAAAAGTCCTAGAAACTTATTTTTTTAAATGGAACACCCCTATATTAACAAGTTTTTATATTCGCCCTTTTATTATAATACTTTTTTGTCAATATGGCCCTATACCTATCTCTATCGGTTTTCGAGAAAAAAAATAATTTGTGTTAAATATGGTCCAAAACATGGCCCTAATTAAACTTAAGTAAATTAATGCTCTCACTTCATGAAAAGTTGATGTTTTGGTGGTAGTTTAGACAGACACGATGTATTTAATTTCACCGAGAAATCGACTCCATATCATACAGGGCGTGCTAAAATTACCATTATTTCCGTTAGTCTTAAAAGGGGTCAAAAGATCATTTTTTCAAATGAAACCCCCTGTATATTACTTAATAAAATAAAAGATGAAGAAGAACGCTTTAAGATGACATATCATGTCCCTATACCTAAATCATCAAGTTTTCTTAATAAAGCCGCTTTTGTGAAAAATTATTTTTTAAAGAATTTAATTTTCAGTAACCATGAAAATATCAAGCTTATGACAGTTGGGTGACTTTTATAAGTAACTTATAAACAGTTATTGACGGTGTTTAAAAAAAAACTCCCAAAGTGAACGCAAATATTGATTATTCAAACGAAGTTCTTATGAAATTATTTATTCTACAGACAATGTGATCAAATCAAATCAAATGTTTGACGATCGTTGGTTTAGGCGCTTAGGGCCATGGGATTGGCCACCGAGATCACCCGATCTCACGCCGCTTGACTTTTTTTTATGGGGTGTTTTAAAAGAAAGGGTGTACATTACTCCAGTGCCTACTAAAGAAGAACTGCGACGGTGAATATTGCGGTGTATTGAAGATCTGGATCCCCATCAAATTGAAAAAGCAACCACGAGTCGTGTACAAAAGCACATTCTAAAATGATTAGAATGTAATGGACAACATTTCCAGCATTTATTGTAAAAATTTGTTGTTTTGTTTACAATTTTGTTATTTTATTCATCTTAATTATGTTATTTTCTGCACTTTCACATGTTAATTGAATTATTTTTAGTCAAACGTCATGCTTGATATTTCCATGGTTACTTAAAATTAAATTCTTTAAAAATAATTTTTCACAAAAAAGCGGCTTTATTAAGAAAACTTGGTGATTTAGGTATAGGGACATGATATGTCATCTTAAAGCATTCTTTTTATCTTTTATTTTATTGAGTAATATACAGGGGGTTTCATTTGAAAAAATGATCTTTTGACCCCTTTTAAGAATAACGGAAATAATAGTAATTTTAGCACGCCCTGTATGATATGGAGTCGATTTCTCGGTGTAAATTAAATACATCGTGTCTGTCTAAACTACCACCAAAACATCAACTTTTCATGAATTGAAAGCACTAATTTACTTAAGTTTAATTAGGGCCATGTTTTGAACCATATTTAATACAAATTATTTTTTTATCTCGAAAACCAATAAAGATAGGTATAGGGCAATATTAACAAAAAAGTATTATAATAAAAGGGCGAATATAAAAACTTGTTAATATAGGGGGTGTTCCATTTAAAAAAATAAAGTTTCTAAGACTTTTTGATAGAAGCGGCAACGTCGCAATGCTGAAAATATTTTAGATCGATAGAACAGGTAAGAAAATGTAAGATGCTAAATTTTCAGAAAAATTCTGCGTCCCGTTTTCCATAAACGTCTAACCTACCATCGACCGTGAATCACCCTGTATACTATCGATAACAATTATTTTACACACATTAAAATGTACCATAATAATGTAAAATATCCAACATACCTAGGGGAAGAATCTAGATTAAATCCTGAGCAAGAAAACCTATTTAAAGAAATTGGCAACATTTTGCATGATATTGTGCCTTTTTTTGGACACAAACCTAATACTCAAAGAAATAATCTGGTATCTCAGTATTATTTTTATTCTATGAGACACATGCAAATTGTTAAAAAAACTACCGGTTTTGTGTTTTATTCACCACTTAGGAAAGGGAAGGTAGAAGTCGAATTTTCGAATAATTTGAAATTTTTGAATGATACTATAGAATGTACACCTTAATAAATTGTTGTTATATTTGTAACTTATAAAGTAAGTAAATAAAAAATATTATCAATATTATTATTGTCTTATTATATTGTAGCTGTCATGTGCCGGAAAATTTCCATTTATTAATTTTACGTCTACATGCTCATGTGGATGAACAATTTTCAGAAAATTTGCTGGTTACCATAGTAACACTGTTGAAATAAAGCATCTGATTGGTTGAAAATTTTCAAATAAATTCAAATAAATTCCATTATAATTCGCTGTTATTTACACACCGCAGAGAGAACAATTTTCACTTATACTTCCTAGTGCTTAAATTATTTCCGAAAATTTTAGAAAACATTTTGGACATTAATTTAGGGACGCGGGGAATTTGGTAGGCAAATTTACACCCAAAATTATTGTATAAAATAATAATAACAAACATCTGACATGAGCTGTCAGAAAAAAAAATCTAGCTATTAATTTTGTTCGCCTATCTAGACAGGAGAAGAAAAATTTTTCGAACAATTTAAAAGTTGCCTTGGTTAACTGTTAAAAGAAACTAGTTAAATTGGCTTACAGTGATAGTGAAATCTTCTATAAAATACATACATTGCCATGGTGACCTGTCAAAAAAACCCATTTAGATTGGTTAAAAAGTACAGTACTTTTGTGAAATTTTTAACCTTATCTACGATATATCTTCCTGTTCCTTAGACTATTTTTATACCTGTTAAACTAAAATTAGGGGTGTTTACCAACATGACTTAACATTTAAATAGTTTTTTTAAGTGTTTTTTTTATAACAATGTGTCTGATGTACGCAGATTTGGTAAGAGTGGTCAGCCTTAGTGACTTTGAAATTGGGTAAATTTTTGGCTTCGTGAAGCAGGTATGTCAACAAGGAAAATTTGAAGAAGACTAACCAATCATTCGGTATCATTTTTAGATGTGGCATGAATCCAGGAAGGCCATGGGGTACCGAACGAGACTTTTGGCTCTTACAAATCGTTTTAGTTCTACTCGGGAAATTGGGAATCAGCTCCCAGTGATTTACCGAATAAGAAGTTTTTGGCTTTTTTACCATTACCATTACAAAGTTGATGTTTTGGTGGTAGTTTAGACAGACACGATGTATTTAATTTACACCGAGAAATCGACTCCATATCATACAGGGCGTGCTAAAATTACCATTATTTCCGTTAGTCTTAAAAGGGGTCAAAAGATCATTTTTTCAAATGAAACCCCCTGTATATTACTTAATAAAATAAAAGATGAAGAAGAACGCTTTAAGATGACATATCATGTCCCTATACCTAAATCATCAAGTTTTCTTAATAAAGCCGCTTTTTTGTGAAAAATTATTTTTTAAAGAATTTAATTTTCAGTAACCATGAAAATATCAAGCTTATGACAGTTTGGTGACTTTTATAAGTAACTTATAAACAGTTATTAACGGTGTTTAAAAAAATCTCCCAAAGTGAACGCAAATATTGATTATTCAAACGAAGTTCTTATGAAATTATTTATTCTACACAGACAATGTGATCAAATCAAATCAAATGTTTGACGATCGTTGGTTTAGGCGCTTAGGGCCATGGGATTGGCCACCGAGATCACCCGATCTCACGCCGCTTGACTTTTTTTTATGGGGTGTTTTAAAAGAAAGGGTGTACATTACTCCAGTGCCTACTAAAGAAGAACTGCGACGGTGAATATTGCGGTGTATTGAAGATCTGGATCCCCATCAAATTGAAAAAGCAACCACGGGTCGTGTACAAAAGCACATTCTAAAATGATTAGAATGTAATGGACAACATTTCCAGCATTTATTGTAAAAATTTGTTGTTTTGTTTACAATTTTGTTATTTTTATTCATCTTAATTATGTTATTTTCTGCACTTTCACATGTTAATTGAATTATTTTGTAGTCAAACTGTCATAAGCTTGATATTTCCATGGTTACTTAAAATTAAATTCTTTAAAAATAATTTTTCACAAAAAAGCGGCTTTATTAAGAAAATTTGATGATTTAGGTATAGGGACATGATATGTCATCTTAAAGCATTCTTCTTTATCTTTTATTTTATTGAGTAATATACAGGGGGTTTCATTTGAAAAAATGATCTTTTGACCACTTTTAAGAATAAAGGAAATAATAGTAATTTTAGCACGCCCTGTATGATATGGAGTCGATTTCTCGGTGTAAATTAAATACATCGTGTCTGTCTAAACTACCACCAAAACATCAACTTTTCATGAATTGAAAGCACTAATTTACTTAAGTTTAATTAGGGCCATGTTTTGAACCATATTTAATACAAATTATTTTTTATCTCGAAAACCAATAAAGATAGGTATAGGGCAATATTAACAAAAAGTATTATAATAAAAGGGCGAATATAAAAACTTGTTAATATAGGGGGTGTTCCATTTAAAAAAATAAAGTTTCTAAGACTTTTTGATAGAAGCGGCAACGTCGCAATGCTGAAAATATTTTAGATCGATAGAACAGGTAAGAAAATGTAAGATGCTAAATTTTCAAAAAAATTCTGCGTCCCGTTTTCCATAAACGTCTAACCTACCATCGACCGTGAATCACCCTGTATACTATCGATAACAATTATTTTACACACATTAAAATGTACCATAATAATGTAAAATATCCAACATACCTAGGGGAAGAATCTAGATTAAATCCTGAGCAAGAAAACCTATTTAAAGAAATTGGCAACATTTTGCATGATATTGTGCCTTTTTTTGGACACAAACCTAATAATCAAAGAAATAATCTGGTATCTCAGTATTATTTTTATTCTATGAGACACATGCAAATTGTTAAAAAAACTACCGGTTTTGTGTTTTATTCACCACTTAGGAAAGGGAAGGTAGAAGTCGAATTTTCGAATAATTTGAAATTTTTGAATGATACTATAGAATGTACACCTTAATAAATTGTTGTTATATTTGTAACTTATAAAGTAAGTAAATAAAAAATATTATCAATATTATTATTGTCTTATTATATTGTAGCTGTCATGTGCCGGAAAATTTCCATTTATTAATTTTACGTCTACATGCTCATGTGGATGAACAATTTTCAGAAAATTTGCTGGTTACCATAGTAACACGGTTGAAATAAAGCATCTGATTGGTTGAAAATTTTCAAATAAATTCAAATAAATTCCATTATAATTCGCTGTTATTTACACACCGCAGAGAGAACAATTTTCACTTATACTTCCTAGTGCTTAAATTATTTCCGAAAATTTTAGAAAACATTTTGGACATTAATGTAGGGACGCGGAGAATTTGGTAGGGAAATTTTACACCCAAACTTATTGTATAAAATAATAATAACAAATATCCAACATGAGCTGTCAGAAAAAAAAAATCTAGCTATTAATTTTGTTCGCCTATCTAGACAGGAGAAGAAAAATTTTTCGAACAATTTAAAAGTTGCCTTGGTTAACTGTTAAAAGAAACTAGTTAAATTGGCTTACAGTGATAAGTGTGAAATCTTCTATAAAATACATACATTGCCATGGTGACCTGTCAAAAAAACCCATTTAGATTGGTTAAAAAGTACAGTACTTTTGTGAAATTTTTAACCTTATCTACGATATATCTTCCTGTTCCTTAGACTATTTTTATACCTGTTAAACTAAAATTAGGGGTGTTTACTAACATGCCTTAACATTTAAATAGTTTTTTTAAGTGGTTTTTTTTTTATAACAATGTGTCTGATGTACGCAGATTTGGTAAGAGTGGTCAGCCTTAGTGACTTTGAAATTGGGTAAATTTTTGGTTTCGTGAAGCAGGTATGTCAACAAGGAAAATTTGAAGAAGACTAACCAATCATTCGGTATCATTTTTAGATGTGGCATGAATCCAGGAAGGCCATGGGGTACCGAACGAGACTTTTGGCTCTTACAAATCGTTTTAGTTCTACTCGGGAAATTGGGAATCAGCTCCCAGTGATTTACCGAATAAGAAGTTTTTGGCTTTTTTACCATTACCATTTACTCCTAAGCATCGATGCTACCAACTACAATGGTGCCGGGATAGATTTTTGTGGGATCAGTAATGACCGGTGATCTTTAGTAGCATTAACATTGGGCACGCATGATGGGTGAGCATCACATGGTAATCATACCATGGGAGTTATGATAAAGGGGTACCATCAAATCTGATAGCAAACACATTTATCCTTTATTAGAGGTAACATGACGGTCATGCGGTACATTAAAAAAAAAGTGTAACCACCTATCCTCTTTTTTGAGACGATCGAACACCCATTTTTTCAACGAAACAATGCCAGATCTCATGCTACTAGAGTAATCGTAAACTTTGTAGATCAACACTACATAAATCGCTTACTACATCTCGTCTGATCTCTCTCCGATTAAACATTTATGGGATATCTTAGGTTACACAATGTTAAACTTAGAACACCTCCTCAGACTGTGGCAGCACTTATCATAAGTTGGAGATAGGGTGGAATAAGATACCCAAGGGAATGTAGATCGCCCAGACGTGCTGATAAGTATATAAGAAATCAAGGATCTTCAACCTAAAACCTAATTCTATTATTTATTATCAAATTTGACTGAATATCTAATTATTTATAAGCACTTGTCCTCTACACAAGTAAGCATAAAAGAAATAAAGTATATTGTATATAAATAGGTATTTACCATTCTTTGTCACTTAGTTATATATGTATTTGGATAGTGTTAACAAACTGTTAAACTAAACGGCTAAAACTTATTCCAAAAGACTGTATAGATTTTAGATGATGTACTCTAATCATGTGATTAACTCCATTGAATTATAAAATATAGTGCGAAATCGTATTTATTTATATTTTTATAAATATTTTTACCACGCCTTTATTAGCTTGACCTGTAAGTAACTACGTAACTAAATCTTTCAACTTAATTTTCACCAATTTTAAGAAGACTGATTAACTTAAAAATGTGGATGGGGGTCAAGAGCCGATGACAACACAATTATTTCATTACTTCGTTCTAATGTCCTGACTACGATGGTTAGAATTTAAAAAAAACACACTTTCTTCAAATGACAATACTTGCGCATCCGCCAAAATAGAGGCTCTTGATTAAAATCACTTTTGATGTTGTTGGTAAAAAAGCGTGGGATGCATGTACTATATTTTCTTAATAACTGTTATCTGGTAAATAGCTACCAATTAAATAATCGTTATATTTAATATCGACCACCCTACCCTTTACTATAATAAAAAGTATTTTTTACTTTTTAATTCGGTTTGCCATATAAGCGTGTTTTTTCAAATTTTTTTTAAACTATAATTTATTTTATGTAGAAGTTTCACAAATGCAAAGGACCCTACGTTCGGTGGCAAGTAATCCTTGTATGACGCTAGATGAACCTGACTGCTGTACCCAATCGCAGTTCTTAATCTGTTTTGGTCATACACTTGCATATTTTGTTTCGAATGCCCCTAACATTAAATTAATAACTTAAACGAAAACATGCACTACACATTTTCTATAAGTACAATAATATTTAATTAATTTGGTGGTAATATTTAACGCTAAGCTTCATTTACAGCTACTGCGTACCATTGTGCTATAAACGGCACAACCCAAAAATTAAGGTTACCTAAATAATAAAATTTTTTACATATTTTAGACGACAAGAACAATGCCGAAGGTAAAGAAAGTCAAGACTTCTGTAGCCCCAATAGCTGGCATAGTACCACTGCCTCCAACAATTCAGCCGCATTATTAAATCTGTACATTTTTACAACTTACTATTATTATATTAGAATTAATCTGAATAACACACAAAGCTACAGAACCTCTCTCAGGAACTTCACAACACTACCAGATGATCCGGATTCGCCGACTAGTTTCTCAGGTATGGGGTAATTTAGTTTTCTAATTTGGAACTTTTTTGCTACGTAGAAATTAAATATAACTACTGTGATCAAAAACTAAGGTGAATTTTGTTATAAAATGAAAAATCTTCATTTCTTCTTCCAAATCTATTTCGTCCCGTTTAAAATAATCCCCCTCCGAAAAATATAATTGTGCTAACGTTTCTTCCAATCCTCCATGCATGCCAAATAGTCGTCTTCAAATATGGCCTTCAATGCACGTAGCGATTCACGTTGAATCTCTTCGATCAACCCAAAACGGTGTCCTTGGAGTGGTCTTTTGAGTTTTGGGAACAGCCAGAAGTCACACGGAGCTAAATTAGGCGAATACGGCGGCTGAGCAATAATATGAGTAGAATTTTTGCCCAAAAACTCTCTAATAACCAATGCAGTTTGAGATGGTACATTATCGTGATGTAAAAACCATAAGTTGTCTCACCACAATTCCGGCCGTTTCTTGCGAAAAGCCTCACGCAAACAACGCATAACATTCAAATAATACTCCGTATTGACGGTTTGGCCGGGTGGAAGGAATTCATAGTGCCCTACACCACGGTAATTGAAGAAAACAGTCAACATGACCTTGATTTTTAATCGACTTTGCATTGATTTTCGTAGCCGTCGTTCACCTTTTGCACGGTATTCGTTTGTTTGTCATCACCAGTAATAATGCATTTTAAAAGGTCCTGATAGTTGGCAAGTATCTCTGTACAGACTTCTCTGCGTCGTTCTTTTTCCATAAAGTTGAGAAATTTTGGCACCAAACGTGATATTACTTTTCTGAGACCCAAATGATCCTTCAAAATCGCTCGGATCGATCCATATGATATATTTACCATAACCACAATGTGCCTAATAGATAATTTAATCGTCGATTTTAAAGCACTAACTCCTTCACTGTCTTTATGTGTTGCTCGTCAATTTATGTTGATGATCATCCAGAGCGTTTCAAATCAGAAACATGTTCTCGGCTTTCTTTGAAGTCCTTATACACATTTTTTTGCGACATGGTATCATCGCCGAATACCTTCAGTAGCATTCTGAACGTTTCGGCACAAGAAATTTTATTTCGCAAGCAAAATTTAATCGCACTTTGTTGCTCAACAAAATCAGGTATTGTATAAATCGCCAAACCAACTTTCCTTTGTCTACAAAACCAAGCGTAAACTAAATACTAATCATGTTAGAAACGTCAAATTTTTACCAGATGTTACTAGCAGTGGTACCAACTTAAAAATAAAACAATTTGCCCGAATTGGCATGCGCGAGAAGTTTAAATAAAATATTTACCTTAGTTTTTGATCTTGGTAGTATATTTATATTTACCTAAAGTATGTACTATTGGTGGTAAAATACTGGGCTCTCGTTTATTATTAAAGCCATATTTAAATAAAAAAAGTTTTGAGATATTGTGTGACAGATTGAAATCCTATTATAAAATATTTACAATTTTTATAAATGGGACTTTTAAAATAAATTACTTTTTAAATGTGTTCACCCAAGTGTTAAAATTTTTTGTCGGTGTTGCTGGCGTTATAAACTAAATATTATGACAAAGGTAATATGTAACAACGAAAATTACTTAATTATACAATACAATTTAATGCATTATTATTCCAAATTCCCTTATTAAATAATATGTGTTTTTATGTAATACCTACTGAATTTATTTTAAAAAATATTTGGTAATATGAATTTATAATTAAGAATAAGAAATTTTGGTTTTGCGATATGTATATTAATAAAAGTATTAGATAGGCAGCGGTAAATATGTGTTTTAAATTGATCCTGTTTAAGTTACGATTTAAGAGAAATATCTTTAATAACAGGAAAACACTGTCATAATTTTACTTAGGTTTTCCCTATTTTGGTTTATACATATACCAATAGAAATATATTAAGTAACACGTAAATACAAATACCCACCAAAAGTATATGATTTTAATTGTTGTTACGCACTTAAAAAGTATTTGTTTGGTTTATAGAAATGTAGAAAGTTAGAACTATTTAATTTAGGCGAATAATTTAATAAAATATCATTATGAAGAGTCCTGAGGGCGCTGGAGTCATTCATTTTGCACCTTTTATGCATCCTGAATTATTTTTAAAAGAATTCTTCTAGCTAATTTAAGACATTTCGATTCTTTTCCACGTTACTATAAAAGGCCACAGAATACTTTGCACGGGCCAGTATCTCATCGCGAAAAATAGGATGAGCATTGCTTTTCGGTTTTTGCAAATTTTCAAAAATCACCCCTATTTAGGGGTTGGGAAGTCGCCAAATCTGAAAAAGTGCGAAAATAGCAGTGGTATTAAAAGTTATCCCTACTCCGATTTTTGTTTCAAATAGACCTTGGAAAAATAAATTAATACATCTTCATTCCTGAGAAGGTTTAAACCAACCCCCATGGACTATGTGGGGGTGCAATCATCCCCTAAAATATATAAAATAATATACAACTTTAAAAATTGCAAAAAAAACAAGTTTTTCCAGACATGACTAATAAGGAATTAATGAATATAATAATCAACCACCCTTTTCTAAGAGTAAAACCACCCTTATCAATAGGAAATATTAAATGAAATTCTAACTTTGTCAAAAAAAGCCTTAGTTTCGCATTTTGATCCAAGTATATGAAGATTGGGTACCTAGATTTTTCGAGTTTACTTTTAAACAAAACTATCCCTGAAAGGGGGTATGTTCATACCCTTAAATGTAGAAAATCATATACAACTTAAAATTGTAAAAAAATATTTAGATGTTTTAGAATATCCCAAATATGATACTAATTAACATCAAATAGAATAAAGCTACGACTTTTGTTGAAAAAGCTATCATTTTTTTCAATTTTTTCTGTTGATAAGGGTGGTTTCACTCTTAGATAAGGATGGTTGATTATCACATAAATTTATTTCTTATTAGCCATGTCCTCGAAAATCTGATTTTTTTTGCAATTTTTAAAGTTACATATTATTTTATATATTTAAGGTGATGAGTACACCCCCACATTGTCCAAGGGGGTTGGTTTATGAAATGGAGATGTATTATTTTTTCGAAGGTCCATCCGAAACAAAAATCGCAGTGGGAATAACTTTTAATACCACCGCTATTTTCGCAATTTTTCAGATTTGGTGACTTTGCAACCTCTAAATAGAAGTGATTTTTAAAAATTTGCTAGAAACGAAAAACAAATCCTATCCTTATTTTTTTTGCGACGAGTATTTGGTATAAAATAAATATTTATATGTCACATCTCTCTACATTGTAAAAAAAATAGGCAGTTTTTGCGGTCACTCTTTGTGATTTTAAGAAGTTATTTTCTTAAAAACAAAAGGGCAGTTAATTTAATTTTAACTCTAAAATGTATTTGGTGTGGTTAGAGATTAAGGCGTTACAGAAAGGCAGCTAAAAATATCACAGAAAAATGACAACAATATAAACTAATTCCAGTATTTCACTTTTTTTTAATAACTCAAAGAAACGATACTAATTTATTGCTCATTTTTTCAAACAACAAAGTATACAAAAGTTTATCAGGATAAAATAACTTTTACTGAGTGTTTAAATTTCCATGTCACTTACTGTAATTACATTGGAAAACACGAAATTTTAAAGTTTTTATATTTATTTTATCCAACGTTATGTTACTAATCAAAACAAACATTATTTTTCTGATGCAATTTTTTGCTCTGCTTGTAGACAATTTATGATTTTTAATAATATTACGTCGGATGCAAAATAATTTATTTTAAGATTTTTTTCAACAAAGTCCAAGTAATTAGAAAAAGATTTTTCTCAAAAAGGATGCAAAAGAAAACAACTTATAGGAATTTATTTTGATTAGTAACCATACACGCTTTATACATAACTTTTTTACCACTAATTTTGTTTAAGTACAGTAAAACTTTAACTCTTATTTAAGAAATTAAACTATGACTAAAAATTAAATATAAATTTACAGAATTGTTTAGACATGTCTATGTCTGCTTCTGAAGCGAAAATAGTGGCTTTAAAAATGGATAGTTTATTCTACAGCATCAGTTAAAATAACGGTGAGGAATAAGCTTTTTAATATCAGGAATATTTTTGGTGGATAAGAATTATTAACATTTTTTTAATGTCTCTTAATTTTTATTTAATTTCTAAAAATTTTTCCACTTAACCGTATCACCACATTCATAATAGAGGATTTTAATAATATATAATATGAACATAAAGACTTATTTAATTCAAAAAGCTGTGAAAGTGTATTTTTATTATTTTGTCAATCAAAATTAAATTAAACAAAACTTTAAATCTATAACATCAGATGCACCATTTTGCTATCGACCAGAATTTTATCAATAAAGGGAAATTTTGTTTTTTTTTGTACTTATTTTAATATTTAATGTGATGTGTGAACTTGACCGGTTATAGGTGAAGGATAAATACCAAATAAGGCACTTTTCTTGCAACGCCAAGCTTGGTTGTGCTTTTGAGGCTGGTCGTCCACTGGAAGCAAAAACAAGCGGCTACGAGCTCACGCGACACAAGCGGCTATAAGACAAGCGATTTCGTGCGACAGGGGTTTTGTGTTTCTTATTGCAATATAAAATGCATGCAGAAGATGCCTATTTTTTAGAAATTCTTTAATAAGGCGTCAGAGTCCAAAAAGGACGAGAGGGGAATACGAATGGACTGCGATAATAAGTTTGTCGGTCTCTTCCATTTTTACACTCGCAACAAAATGTCCAAACTATATAAAAAAAAATAACCAAATGTTCGCAGACTAAATATAAAGTAATCGCGCGGCTACGAGCAAAATCCCATCTTGAAGGAATCTGCCGCGCAAGTAAGTTTACGCTCGTAGCCGCCCTGCCAAAGTTGCTTGCAATGGACGAGGGTACTATTGAAAAGCAATAGTTAGGATCTGCCGCACATAGCCGCTTGGTGACGCTCGTGTCGCGTGAGCTCGTAGCCGCTTGTTTTTGCTTCCAGTGGACGACCAGCCTCAAAGTTGCTTGCAATGGACAAGGTTACTATTTAAAAGCAATAGTGAGGATCTGCCGCACATAGCCGCTTGTTGACGCTCGTGTCGCGTGAGCTCGTAGCCGCTTGTTTTCGCTTCAAATGAACGACCAGCCTACAGCACCACCCTGAGATACTGGATGCTCCAACCCTGTATTAATAGGAGGTAGAGTTGCCGCGAGATGAGACGAGACGAGATAAAGCCTTGTCTCGTCTCGTCTCGAAATTTCGAGATAATGTATTTCGGGACGAGACGAGACAAGGGTCGAGACGAGACGAGACAAACGTTTGTCTCGTCTCGTCTCGTTTTGTCTCGTTTGTCTCGAGTTGTTTTGGTTTATTTCAATTAAATTAATTTCAATATACAGTGCAGTAGTAATGTATAGGATAATTTTAATAAAAATAAGATCGGAAGTTTTATAAAAATGCTTGGACCCGTCGACTTTTATTTTTAGGTACATGTTACAGATTTTTTAAACTAATTTTTATGTCTGCACAGGGAACAAGATGGTGATAAAAGACATATTGTTTAAATGGAACAACATATTTTATCATTACATTATTAATTCCAATGTTTAATTCTAAAAATGTTCATTCTCATTTTTTTTAACCAATTTTTAACTTTTTCCATAATAATTAAGTATACCCAAACTATCCTAAATGGCAATATTCTTATACATACGTAACTTTCTGGGTATAGAATGTAAAGTAGGTATAGGAATTTCTAGAATTAAATAAATATAATCCAAAACTGTAAAAATATGAGTAGGTATAGGTATTCTATTTTAAATTTTAAAAAAATATTTTTGTAGCACCCTAACACTTTATGAACGTTCCCTGTCTAATTCAAAATATCGTTAAAATTTAACATAATATTTAACCATATACCTAATACTTACATAAGCACATTATCTACACATCCTATAATCAAGGCATTAAATTACTTACTCATCGCCATCGTTGAGTCACCCTGTACACTATATACCTACAAACTAATTGCAAAATCTGCTGCAAGCAATATGTATTTTAAGGAGGATGTATTGTTTTCAGTTTAAATTAAAACTTTTTAAAACATAATAGCGGCAAAAAGTAACAGAAAAACATTCAAAAACAACCCTCTGCATAGGCATCAAAAAGTGCCTCCGCGCCGCCTGTATACTTTGCCGACACACCGTTTTATTCGGGATGCGGCAATAATATACTTAAACTATGGCATAGTTCTTGCATGTTTTACTATTTAAAGATCTATAGAGCGGTTGCCTTTTTAAAATGTTTTGACATTTTTCCTTAGTTCATTCTTGTGTTTGAAGCTTGTAAGAAGTCCTTAAGAAGATAAATTAATATTTTTTAAAAATGGTACACCCTGTATAAATGCTTATATTTTTTTTATAACACGCCTTGTAAAGAAAAGTTGACGTGATTGAGCTTTTCTTAAAATTGTGTAGTTGTCTCGAAAAATTGATGATTTCAGACTTTACGGACACCCACAATATGCAACTAAAAACAAAATAATGAAGCTAATAATTTGTTTTTTTATTTAAAATAAAAATATAGAACATATAAGTGACATAAAAATGTCCACAAAATAGAAAAAAATCTAAAAATAATGAAAATAAGTCATAAACTCTATTACAAAACACAGGTAAAATGTTTTCTAGAATTTTTCTTATAATTATACAGGATGTTTGAGCAATATAGTTTTAAAATCTTTAACAGCAGTTGGATCTTGCAAAAAAGTCTATATAAACATAAGTTCGGATATGCATCGTTTCGAAATTGGAAATACGCAGGGTCCTAAAGTTAAAAAGAAGCTTTTATTGTACATAATTTTTAAAACAATTATTTTGATAAAACAACTTAAAATAGAACTTTTTCGTTATTTAAGTTTTTTCGAGAGACAAATTAAAACTTTTACTTTTCAAAAGGGTATAAAAAAGAATCGGTTTTAATTTTTTCTTGAAAGCAAAGCAAAATTTAAAAAAAAAATCAGGAGACAAAATAGTTGTATTTTAAGTTGTTTTATCTGGGGTAATACCACGAGTGCTTAAAAATTACCGAACATTTTTTACGATAGCGTGTTTTCTTATAATTTCACGAATCTGAGGGACGAGTGAAATTTTTAAAATACACGCATGAGTAAAAAGATATCTGGTTAATTTTAAAGCACGAGCGGTATTTAGGGGAATATTTCACGAATCAAAAACGTAGATAAAGTTTATTAACTTAAAATTAAATATTAATTTAACAAACCGTCATTATTATTTAAAAATTTCGTATTGTCAATTTGACAGTAAGTGGAAAAATCACGTTGCCTAGACGACGTGCAATTTCCGCTGTAATTTTTCCATAATACCACTTCCTTATGGGAAAATATGTACATGAGTGAAATATTCAAAATAATTAAAAAATTATAAAACCACAGGGTGATATACCTTTTAAAGCAATTAATTTTAGCTTCTTTTTTTAACACCCAGTATTTCTGAAACGATGCATTTCTTGACCTATGTTTATAGAAACTTATTTTTGCAAGATCCAACTGCTGTCGAAGTTTGTAACACTAAATCTTAAACAACCTGTATAATTCTTAATAGTGGAGTAAAATTTGGAAGAAAAGTCGCTTAGTTATCGAGAAAAAAAAAAACGGCGTGAACCAAACCAGACTTAGTGGGATTCTTTAATAAGGTAATCGTGTACACGAAATCCTTTTTACGACATTTTTAGTGGTCGAGAGCTTTTATTTCGAAACCAAAAAAAATCGGTTTTCATAAAACAGTATTTTAACTTCTCCACTCTCTATCTTTAATAATATTCATGCTATCAAGTTAATTTTTTTTAGATTAAAGTAGACACAATAGCGCTTCAAAAACGTCCCATTGAAGCTGATATTTTTTTTTAAACATTTTATTTTTCTTATTTCTCAGTTAATCATAATATTTAGCTAAACTATACTAATAGAGTTGACAATGACGCATTCCTGAAAACAATTGTGCGAAATTTTTGCTCGAGATACAAAGTTTCAAACAAAATCAAAACATTTTACCCTTAGTTTAAATTAAGTGCTTTTTATAAACAACCTAGGTTTTTTGTTATGTTTTCAATATTCTATACAATTCAAAATATTATATTGCTTTTACCTACACTTAGACATAAGTGACCATTTTCTTTTTTTGGTGTAGGTGCTAAAGAAGCCCAACACACTGTTAAGTTCATTTACGTATTTAGTGAAAGGAAGTAATAATATTATTTTTACCGTTTGAAATCACATTCCTGTTTAACAACTTCCCACGTTAAATTTATTCCGGTATAAGATAAATTAATTCTGTTATGAGAAAATTAAACTATAATAAAATCTTAGTGTTTTCGAGAAACTTACTTAAACCTGGCAGCTTCTTTAGCTCTATTATCAATCACGTCATCTTCTCTGTATAGTGGAGTAAAATTTGGAAGAAAAGTCGCTTAGTTATCGAGAAAAAAAAAAACGGCGTAGAACCAAACCAGACTTAGTGGGATTCTTTAATAAGGTAATCGTGTACACGAAATCACTTTTACGACATTTTTTAGTGGTCGAGAGCTTTTTATTTCGAAAAACCCAAAAAAAATCGGTTTTCAATAAAACACGTATTTTAACTTCTCCACTGCTCTATCTTTAATAATATTCATGCTATCAAGTTAATTTTTTTTTTTAGATTAAAGTAGACACAATAGCGCTTCAAACAACGTCCCACTTGAAGCTGATATTTTTTTGTTAAATTTTTTAAATAGTACGAAACTCAAAATTGTTATTTTTAGTAGTGTAATTTTAGGCAATCGAGAAAAAAGTTTATTATTGAAAATTTATACATACATGCTGCGTACAAATTGTAGCTAATGTTTAAAAAAAGTTTTTAAAACAAAAATTTTTTAGATTCCTTTTATAGTATTGAGTCAGTAATATTTTTTTAACGGCCAAAGTCATATTTTTGCGCGCTTGGGCTTAGCGAGCCGGCCGACTACAAAGATCTTACGGTCCGGTGGAAGTGTAGTAGGTAGTTAAAGTTGTATCAACAGGTTTAAACGCAGATCTATGGGCTGCTTAAGTTGTTTAGAAAAGAAAAAAATTTAAATATCCAAAACAGGTGGGTAGATTTTTAAACCCATATAAAAATATCAATCATTGTTATTAATTACCCACCTAATAAGTAGGTTTATTCAACTTTTTTTTATTGGTTGCTGGTAAAGAAAACCACCCACGGGATTCGTTATTTTTTTGATTATACATTCAAAACTTCATTATTTTTTAAACATTTTTAGCAACAAAAAATTACGGACCCTTTGTGTCTTTTAATTAAATTTGAGAAATATAGTACATACATTAAATATAAACTAGGGCTTCGTTAAAGGTCTTTTTTAAACAGGAATATATAATTCTTTTTTTCCATATAATAAGCAATGTTGCGAGACTTTTTGTAATAATTTGTTATTATTGAAGGTTGTTTTTTATATAAAAAACTAACCAGAACTAACAAACAACAACTTTCAAACTATGATCTAGTTCTGGTTAGTTCCGGTTAGGTTTTCCTCGTTAAATTGTAAATTTTTTTATTATAAATGCGCCGTTCTGGTCGGTCATGATTAGTGCTGGTTAGTTAAAGCGGCTTTTTATTTTCCCTAATTATATTTGTAACTGGCTTGATATTCAAATATTTTTGATTTAATGAAAATTATCCTTATGGTAACGGCAAAGTTTTTTATTATAAATTAATAATATTTCCGTTTAGCAACACTGTAAACGTCTTGAAGCGATGCATGAATTTATTACATGTAAATCGTAAATAGTTAAAATAAAATGTCAAATAATGACCAATTTATAGAATTTTTATTGCGCTTTTCTTGGTGAAAACTACATCATCCGCATTTTTTGCCTTAAATAATAATACTTAAAGAATATTTTACATTGCAAATTTAAAAATCGTCCAATTCCTTGGGTGATTTTTTTACAGACCAAAAATGTAATATGTAAGTAGTTATTTAGGCGCTTCATTAGTAGCATTTTACGTAAATTTAATCCATTTCTGCCTTAAAATCTTTAATAATGATATTGCAGGAACGAAATTTACACTCCTTACAACATTTTAGTTCTTCTTTCACACAAGTACATGTTGGAAATTCAATTTTGGGTTGACATAAAGCCATTGCACTACGTATTATGGCAGCAGCTCTTAATAAAGTTTAAATTTTGGACATTTCTTTGGGAAGTAAAAGATCTATCTGAACATCACTACCAATACTCGCAGAAAAGGTAGATATTGTCGAACTATTTTCGTGTAGGTTCGGAAACCGTTTTCCTATTTTTGTGCGATTTTATGTTTCTTTCAGAGATGTAGTGGCTTTATATTTCTCATCAAACGCAAATAAATCTTTATAGCCACGTAATTTAGATATCATATTAATGTCGTTTCTATTCCTGGCAGCTTTATTACTTTTTTGATAGGTAGCTTTTCTACTACCTAAAAACATTCAGTACTATGTAAAAAAATAAATACCCTAAACAGGATTTATAAGGATAAAATTGAAATTCGTACTTTGTTTCAGTACAAAATATAAACTAATATAAAGGTACCAACTATACTATGAAGGTACCTAATAATATTTAAATTACTTGTTTAAACAGATATTTTATATAATTTTTTTCTTCTTTTTATTTTTACTATTGCTGCAAAAAAACACATTTTTCTAATATTAAAACTATCGCATTTAAGTTTAGTGTCACAATAATTTGAAGGACCGGCGCGGCGCCACTGTCTGATTGCAAATTATGATAATAGTTTTGAGAATCTGTGTAAGTTTTACGACAGTCTTTATGATATTTTATTTTAATTTCGCCATTTAAAATATCATCTTTTTGACAGAATTTTTTTGCTAGATTGTCCTGCCTTTTTTCAGCACTTAATAGTAATGATAACAACCCTTGTATTCTAGGTCAACGTTTCTAAACCCTTTTTTTGGCCCGCGGACCAAAATATAGTTATTATTGTTTTTTTTAATAAGTAATTTTTTTCGCGGATCGAAAATTGTCCGCGGACTAGTAAAATTTCTCCGCGGACCACTTGTGCCATGGTGGTCGCCCGACCAGCGGTTGAGAATTAATAGCTGTTCTAGGTCTTTGTAAAACAGATTTGTATCCATCATACACAATTTTCTTACAAATAATTCGCATCATTGTTTTAAAATTTTAAATACATACAGCACACTCTAAATTTCGACAACCACCACTACTAATGTATTACTTAACTACGCACGCTATCCGCATGCGGGGCTATTGGGTCCCGATAATATTTTTTTACGTCTGAAAAAAAATCGCTGTTGCCAAACGATACGCTCTAGGAAAATTTTTTTTTCAAAAACTTTTGTTATTATTTGGCTATATTTTCTTCGCTGCATTTATGAAAATATTTTCAAAAATAAAAAAGTTTATCGATTGGTGAAAATTTCAATACCAAAATATTTATTTTTAGTTTATATGATTTTTAGAGGTATGAAAGTGCAAATTGTGCCCAAACTGTTTATAAGGTTAAAAGCGCTACAGTGTGGGCTTTAATTTGACACAAAAAAAATTTCGGTATCTTTGATAGTTTTAAAGTTATGGCGGTGGAAACAAAAAAAATCAATTTTTTTATAAGTTAAAAAAAATCACTTTTTATTAATTTAAAAAGTTCGAGACCACAAAAAAATGTCGTAAAATACGATTTCATGTGCCCGGTGACATACTCAAAGAAACCTAACAGGTTTGATCTGGTTCTACGCCAAAAAAAAAAACGACACGATAGACTTACGGAATCGCTCCACCATAAGAACTAGAAATATATTGTTAGTTTTAGTCATTAAAATTTTTCGAGATGTCTCGTCTCGTCTCGACCTTGTCTCGAAGGATTTTATCTCGTCTCGTCTCGTCTCGTCTCGAAATTCGAGACAAAATGCTCTCGAGACGAGACAAAATGGTTCGAGACGAGACGAGACGAGACGTCTCGTATCTCGTGTCTCGCGGCAACCCTAATAGGAGGTCCTATAAAAAAGAATTTCTGCATTACCCTGTGCTTTTTTTCAAATTAGGCTCAAAGACTTGGTATCAAACTAAATTATTTAAGAGTGGAGAAAACTATAGTCAGGTGGATGGAATTGATCGTGGAACAGAGAAGATCGGTGGTGTGAAGTAGAAGTAGAGTTAGTGTCCAGTATTAATTAGTACCGCCTCAGACAAGAAAGGGGTCCTTTACCACCTACTAAGTATTTTTGTTATTGTCCAGAATACCCTTGTTGCTTCACCATAATTTTAGAAATTTAAAAATATTTTATTTAATTATAACGTGTCGTAAACTTGTCATCATTAAATAAAAAATACGCTAGTAGTTTTGCCTGAGTCAGTAGTTTGTTATAACTGCACTAGTTAAAAAATTATACTGATACTGACATCATAAACAAAGGTAACGAAAAAAAATCTTCAGCAAAGTGAACGTTAAAATCATTATTTTTTCACTCTTTTCTTATAATTTTATTATTTAGAAAGTAAAAAGGCCTCTGAGTGCCAAGCTAAGCTTTTGAATAATTATTTACTTTATTTATTTTTAGCATATCCAATTGACCATGAAAGTATTAAACTCGTCTGGACCGAACCCTATAAAACCAATGGGATTTTAAGCAATTATTCTATTAATATATATTTAGAAGAAGACGACTACAATATTGCTTATAAAAGGGACTATTGCCAGTATCCTCACAGGTAAAGGATTGTGGAACAAAATAAAACTGTTATTGTTTTTTTTCTTTAGTAATAATTGAAACAGAGCTGAAATGGATCCTTCAAAAGAAATCGATTCGGATCCTCGTAAAGGTATCGATCACGATTTTTTTTAAGGGAAAAAATGAATCAAATCCGGGGAATCGATTCCTGATTATCGGATTACGAATCCGGTTCATCTTTAGTTTTAATACTTACAAATGGTAACCACGATACAAATGATACTACATAATACAGATGATAAATCAAGCGTCGAAGATTTTAGCACAGAGCCCGAGCAGCGAAATTTAATTTTAGCCTTATTTTAAAATGCTGCAACTCTTAGCCTAATTAGTTTTTGGTAAATATTTTTTAAATCTGAATATTTTATTTCTAAAGTCAGTATGAAACCTCCCTAAAATAAAAGATTATTTTGAACCGAATTCCAAAACTTGCGATGCTAGATCTTCATAAGGTTTTTAAACATGATTCTTCAATAACCTCAAGCAACTTATATATGAGACATCTTATTGTAATTTTATAGGAAATTACCGTTTTTATAGGAAAGTACCGTTTAATAACTTCTTTGCTTGCGTAATACAAAAATGTATTAAAATTCATTTTGGTAAGACACCCCGAGTAAAAATAATAAAATGAAAAGTCCCTAAGGGTTATCTCTTGGATAACATATTAAAAATTTATGAGGATCGGGCAATCAAATGCCCGTTCATGGATACCACACTCTATGGTTACGAAAAAAAATGTTTCATTTTAATGTTGTTCCCTGGACCTAAAAAACAACATATTTTGCTTAAGAATCACATGTTAGGTGTGTTTCCTTACCTAAAGATTTTTTTAGACAGATGTTTAAAATTCTTTACCTTTATTTCCGAATATAAATGTGTGTGGCAATTATAAACTTTTTTGCTTCAGATTCAGGATAAACCCCTTAATCTGAAGCAAAAAAGTTTGAGGATGCTATGTTAAAATTTAGAAATAAACAAACCTAGGTCAAAATTTGAAAATTTGAAATGGCGTATTCAAAAAACCGATTTGTCTCAGATTAAAAATATAAGGAATTGATT
>JAHBCN010001172.1:0-7500 GCA_019359885.1 Listronotus oregonensis
AGATTTTTTTTCGTTTAAGTCACTAAAATAAGTTTTGTAAATAGAGACTTGTCTTACTGATTATGGCAAAAATTGCCCTGAAACTTACTTGTAATATTTTGTACACTTTTTTGACAGGCAGTTTATCAAAATGAGTTTGCAGTCTATAAATATATGGGTAGTTATTGTCTTTATTTCCCCATTTTGTTTGGCTACCTTTTGGTATCTCATGGTTAAAATTGTAAAGAGATCCATATAACATCATTCTAAATGCCATATAACTAAAAGAAAACAAAGATTAAAGGATGTTAGAGGATGTATTTATAATTTTATTTAAGTGTAAAAAAGGCCTAGCTGATCACACTTTACAGGCCATAAACAAATATTTATGCTTTGAGGTGGACTATAAAAACAAACCTTTGTTATGACTTACCATGTATTATACATAATATATATTTGTTTGAGGGATAAAGCTGCAATTTAATTTCGGCACACAGAGGCGAATTTAATAGAAATTTTTGTCGGTTTAGGCCCAAAAACGGTTAAAATTTAAAATACATAACATTTATTTGAAATAATATTTTTTATATATCTACCGCGACTTTTTTTGTATGGATAGGGTGCTTAAAACAAAGTTTTTAAAAGTCAAAAATTAAAAGAACAAAAACTATTTATTATTATTTATAAAAAAATTAAATGCGTTAACATTAATGTACCAACCAAAGTGCAAAAAAGCGTTAACATCAATACGAATGTATGGTACATTCCACAATAATTAGTTGATTTCTCGACCGCAATAAAATTTAAATGACAACCCTCAGTGGTAAATCCGGCCATAAATAAGTTGCTTGACAAATATCTATTATGTCGGCACCGCACCTTTTAAAAGGGTACAGGTCCTGATTACCTTCTAATATCAATAGTTTAGGTTAGCTATTTTGGATGCTCAATTACACACACGAAAATACCTTCACAAACTCCAAGCGACTGATGAACTACGATGAGAAGACTCTGCTTTATATTAAACAACTGCAATTTGCCTTTAACCTACATAATATACTAAAAAGTAGGTACAATGATAAATAAAGAAAATTTTAGGTCCGGACCTACACCCGCAGTTTATTGAGTTTTACAACTAACAGTAGCAGGTAAAACCAGAAATCAACTAATTATTGTGAACGTACTATACCAAACAAGGTGTAAACATATTACAGATAATTATATTTAAAATATTTTTTTAATAGTTTAAGTCACTTGTGTTTATATTTTGATGAACCGGTTTGCCTAAAAAACACAATATTTTTCATAATTTCAGCATTTAAGAAAATAAATAATTATTTTTTCAGTATTAACATTGAAAAGATTCTACTGACCACTGGCAATAGGTTCTATAACAGCTTTAAAAATATGCCCAAAAACAAGAAAAACACTAGAAAAAAAATAAAATTTAAGAATTTACAGATTATACACCACTTGCTAGAAAGTTCAACTTTGAACTGAAACATTTTAATGGGTGTGTTGCATTTGTTGTGTTGTCCATATCCAAAAGTACACTAACATTTCCTTCTAAATCTTAGTAAAGTAACAAACTCTATTTTTTAATCAGTAAATTTCCCTTATAATCTTGACAACACCGCCTTAATAAATTCAAATCATTCTTGAAAATTCCTCTTAATCAATCTAAAATTAGCAAAACAAAGGAAACCGCACGGCGGTATGTAACTTGTGATGACGTAGGAGTCGACGCATCCAATTGAGAGCTCGCCCTTTGGTCGACGCCAAAGGGTCGGGCAGTCTCGGAAAGGGTAGGAGCGTCGAGAGAAACTCGAAGTCGCGTAAAGATTTTAAGTAGTAAGACATTGGGCTCTGTCAATGAACTATTGTCTGAAAGTTTATTTCTATTTCTTACGACTAGTACAGTCATCTGATCGGTTAAAATAGAACCCATGGCTGAAAGGTTTTTCTCTATTCTTTACGATAAGTAATTTATAGAAAAATAGTAATTGTTTTTTATAGTTTGTACGAAAGTGTACATTTCTCTTCTTAACTAGTAGAGCTACCATAAATGTTTGTCTGTGTCAATCTTAGATTGACACATTCTAGGCAAAGTTTAAAGGCCAGGTGTAAATAAAGTGAAATAAAGAACTATACCAGGGCAGGTGTTAGCTGGAATAGTGTTTATGGGAGGATTTAGTAAATGGTATTGTAAGAGATTAGCTGCATTTAAAGGTAATATCTAAACTTGTTGATAAGAGGGTGTCTGGAAAACCTTAAATAATTTATAAATTTGACTTTAAACTTTTTTTCTTTTAGAGTGATAAAAACAGTTTCTAATTGTGCCGTAACGCGGATAGATTTACGTCTCATAGTCTTCAGAAGGCGTTTCGGGTTTCTAGTGAAATTTAAATACATTTTTTTATAAAATTAATTCTTTGATAATTTTGTGAACATCTGATATTGTGAGTAGGTAATGAGTTATATTATGAATTATTTTATATTTTTAAAGTAAATTAAATTCAAAAAAAATTTTTTAAGGGGTTTTTTTACTTTTAGAAACTGTATAGTATAAATACAAACATTGAATTGAGTTGCTGATACGCCATATTGGCCTATCACACAATATTTTGTGGTGTAGGAATGTATATATTTTATTGTAAATAAAAATTTGTGTTTTAATTCTTAGTGTCTCATTTGGCAATAGTAATTTGACGTCCAAACCTTTATTTGCACCTATTGGTTTTCAGTTTACATTTAGTCGATAGCAGTGTTTGTCGGCAACTACTTATGGTGTGGAGGCATACTGATTAACGTTTCCCCACTAGGGTGATCATAAAATAATTGTAAAACAGCTAGTTTGTTATGTATAAGGGTTTATATAACTGATACCTAATAAGATTTTCTTACAATTATTAAGTTAAATTTTTCATTTTTGACCAAAAATTTGAAAGAGTTCCCCTCTGTGCGGCCATGAGGTCGTTAAAATAAAATGTAATTTGACGATCCCTATATTAAAATAAATATGAATATTTTTTAAATTAAAATAAGAAATAAAATTTACCTAACTACTTTTTTAAAAACAAAGATATTAACAGTATTATTTTAAAATTTAAAAATATTGTATATAATAAAGGAAAGGAAAAATAAGTTAGAAAATAAATGTTGTTTTACCTGTAGTCAGTATCATAATGCTGCCAATAATGCCTTTGCAAACCTTCACATTCAAACCTATGATACTTCGGATGATTGTTTTAAGCAATCAAGAACAATATATCACAAGATTACATCAAACACATCTAAAAATAAAAAAATTCTTTTTTTTTGCTTCAATGCCTAGTTTGTACTTTGTTTATCTTTTTAATAAAATTAAGTTCCAAATTAAAATTTTGGGGTTTGCTATGCAAATGATGGGAAAAGATACATTAGATTGGCATTATCCAGGCAACTACAGGCAGGATTTACTTGTAACACTGTAACTTTTTCATTTATAAGGAGATCGCCTTTTTGAAGTTTCCAGTTGTTATTAGGTGTCTGCCTTTTCTTTGATTCTCTTAAAACCAATATAATTTTGATAATTATAAAAAGTGGGACTTCGCTGTTTCCACTTTCATCGCATTTGTGAAAAAAAATTGGTTCAATAATCGAAAAACAACCGAATCATAATGATTTTTGAATTGAAAATTAAAAAAATTTAAAATTTTGACTTTTGACCGAAAAATTTGAGGTCATCCAATATTTCCCAATATTTATATTTTTTTTTTTTCGATGAACAAAAAAAAAAATTTTTTTTTTAATAACCCCATTTTTACG
Organism: Listronotus oregonensis; assembly: GCA_019359885.1. NCBI lineage: Eukaryota > Metazoa > Arthropoda > Insecta > Coleoptera > Curculionidae > Listronotus > Listronotus oregonensis. The sequence continues at coordinate 3,787 of JAHBCN010001172.1, forward strand.
ATTTTTACAATTTTTAAAAAAAATAAAAAAATTTTAAATCCGATGATGACTAGAACATTTGAAAAAAAACTAACTAGAACTAATTTTTTTTTCAAAAATGAAAATTTTTTAAAAAAAAAATATTTAAAACAAAGTTTGATTTTTTAAAAGAAAAATTCAAACTATTATTATTTTAATGCGCAACAAAGAGAAAAATAGAAATATTATAAAAAATTTATGCATGACCTTCAAATTTTTCAAAAGTCAAAAAATATTTTTGACTTTTTAATGGAAAATCTTTATGAAATCATTGTTTTTAAAAAAGGTTTCAAACAATTTTTTTCATAAATTCAATGACAAAGAAAACATTAGAAAAAACTTAAGAGTTCAAAAACTGGTTAATTTCTGTAAAGGGAATAAAATCATGAAGACAACTTGCCTATTAGTTTTCAAATTAATATTTTTTTTAAATTTTTTAAAAATTTTAAATAATTAAACAAGTTCTTTATACTTACACCAACTTAAGATAGGGATTAGCAAATTCAATATTTTTATTGACATCTAAAATCACTGATGGGCTTACATTTTGTTCATCTTTTCGAAAATCTTTCAATATTTGGTGATAGCTCACATGTTTGAATAAAAGGCAGGTTGATCTGCCCTAGTTACTAAATTTATACAATAATTTTCTTTAGTGATTCTAAAACAAAACAAAAAATTTTCAGGGAATTTTCGAGGTTTACTCAAATATGTTGAAGTCCATAGCGTTAAAGTTAATGTGTTAGACTATTAAAACTTGATGTACAAAGCTAATACCAGGCCAACAACTAAATCTTATTTATCTTGACCTTATCACATAAAAAGTAATAAAAAATCGTTTCAATGATCATGAAAATACCAACAAGTTATATTAAGCATTAATTTACCAGAAAAAACAACACATTTTCTAACAGTACATTTTATAACATAAAAAAACTTACAGAAATTTGTCATAATATTTTTCAAATGCATCAAATTCATCTGTATAGAATTTTTTGGGTCCTAACAAATCCATAATATTCCTGAGATATTCGTCAAAATTGGGATTTTTTTGATCTGCCATAATTTTATTTACAATCTATGGATTTTCATTATTCCCTTCAGATATGTTTGATCTATTTTCTTCACTAAAAAAATATATTTTGTAATATTAAGTACATATACTTCTTCAATTCATAACTAAGTATAGCTAAGTTTTTCTCTATATTCTTTTAGAATCTTAAGCATAAACTTAAAACATTTAGTAATCTGTGCATAAACTAAAAAAATACAATCGTTTTTAGATGCTGTATAAACTGTTTTTAAAAAACCAAGTTCAAGTATCTGATAGTTCTCAAGGGGTCTACTAATTTGCTTTTTTTCAGTAATCTTTTAAAAATTAAACGTGAACGTTTATTAAAGTTTCTATACCTATGTGAAAAATGGTTGAATACAAGTTTAGTCTAGTATGTAATAATGCTTATTTTTAATTAGTTTACAAGCGATTGCAAAAACAAAAAACACGGAAAACGTAAATATAACTAAATATAAAGTTTAGAAAACAGTTAATAAGTATTTGTACCATATATGTATAAGCACGTTAAAAACATGTAGTTCTACAAATAATACATTTATAAAAATTTCATGTACCTTACCTTACAGTAAAAAAATCAAAACACTCAGGAAAAAAACGGTAAAACTTTTGCGAGCCAGAAAAGTACATATTAAAAAAATATAAAAAAACGGTAGTTTAAATGCACGCCATGTTGCCAAGTGCTCTGACAAAAGTTAAGACCGTTTTACATTTATTAGTAGTTAGTAGTTAGTAGCTGTGGAAAACCTTCGAGCATATACCTTCTAGAGGCAACCTTAGGGCGATAAGTCAAGATTCTTTCTCTTTTGCTCACTCGAAACGTCATAGACTTATCGCACCAATGCTGCCTTTAGTAGGTATAGGCTTGAAGTAAAGAACTAATATTTTTTAATAAATCGTATGCTGAATACCTTTACCGCCCTACAGGAAATAATTTAAACGACTTATTTAGCGAATGGTCCGTAAAAATGACTGTTTTAAATCGTTGATTTTTTTGATTCCCTGTCATCAGAAGCGTATCTTAAAAAAGGTGTGTTGACGATGATAAGATACATATTTAATACCTATATATTGTTGTGGCTTGACTAAATTCCAAATTCTTGAGAAACAAACAGATGAACTGATTTTGGCAGAGGGTGACACAAGATACAACTTAGCGTGCTTCGACACCGGTTATTCTGTAGCTGCTCCTCCTAAACTCATGCACCTGTTATCTAAGCCCTTATTTGCTTACTACTAGTCTTGAGCGTAGTTCATGCTTGCGAAATGCGATTTACGAGTTCGCAAAATTTTTCCGCCGGTTTTTTGGTATTTCATAGCACTGCGACTGCGATTTTTTTTAGGGATTTAGTGCTGGAACTGTTGGCAAGATGCAAGATGGAAGTATTGACGCTCTGTATTGACGTTTTAATTAATTTCCCCTCTTTAAAACTTTTTTGTGTTATTTATAATTTTTTTTTAACAATATTGTATCTTATGCTAGGTTTTTCTCTGTGTATTGTTTTAATAAACATTTATAATGCTTTGGTCGTCAGTGAATAATAAGGATCAAGTTGAATATTTTTACTGGTGACATAATTGCATCTTATAAGGTGGATTTATTAAAACAAACAACAACAAAAAATAGAATATACTTTATTCCCATAAAGTCTTTATACAGGCAAATAACATAAAATAAAAATAAGAAATTACATTAATGATCACAACTTATTTTAACCTTTGAGCATATACTTATAGAGGAAGTCTTGCTACTATAGGCAGCAAGCAGAGCGACAGAAGAATTACAGTATAACCTTTCCCTCTCGCTTCTACGTGCTCACTGGTCGGTGAGAAGGGTATATATCCCACTCGTCGTGCTGATTCGTCAGCCAGTCCTTCTCGACCAATTAGACGTTGGAGCGAGAAAGAAAGATTATTTTGATTCATCTGTATCTCTTGCTCGCTTTTTGGCACCGTCTTAACGGTGAGGCTGAATCAGTAGGAATATGCTGGAAACTTTAAACTTTTTTTTTTTTACTTGAAATCACAACTGCATATGTGCTATTAAAACATATGAGAGAATGACAGATTGTCTGAAATAAGGATCGCTTTAATCCTATAAGATTATGATTTTATCGAAAAAAAAAAACCCTAGTTTTCTTATTTTAGAACTTTAAAAGCACACAACGATCCCCGCTTTTTTCTGTTCCGTCAATCGCCCAAGCATAAAAACATACAGAATTTGCATTTTACAGCACCTTTTAGACAACGCTCTCATAGAAGCGGTGTTTTGATGCGGCAAAGCCGTTGGTATATATATATATATATCTGTACCAGAGAGGTAAACAATGGTATGTCCATAAAAGGAATAGTTGAGTAATATTAAAAACAAGTTGTTACGTTAATTCACTTTAAAATTTGAGTGATTATTCTACATTGTACCAAAGTGTTATTGGGGTATTTAACTTAACGTTACCAGGTTTTTATTAACCACTATTACTAATTTATTTGAATTTACCTGTATCTCAATTTTGGACTTACGACTTTTTACCCCTATCTGAAAAAACAGGTAATCTTAACCATTTAAGCTATATGTTGCACAACCAATTTTATTGCTTTACGTTAACATTATTAATGCACATGAA
>JAHBCN010001172.1:12500-50000 GCA_019359885.1 Listronotus oregonensis
TTAAGTAAGAATTTCTTGTGTTGCTGTAAAGTATCAAAAAAGACACACACATGAACAGAAAATTCCGATTGCATTAAATTTATAATAAAATATTTAAACAACTCAAAATATAAATTAAAGTGATTGTGATTAATAAATAAAATTTGTAAATCAAAGTTTTATGATAACAGAATTTTGAATTTATCCAAGCTAAAGAAAGTTTGGTTGTAAAAGGTATGAGGACTAAGTATTACAAAAAAAAACCTTTTTTTTGTCTTTTGGTATAACTATTTGGTAGAGCAATTTAGTAAATAATAGAAATTTTTCAAAAAATACAAACAACAATAGGCTTTCTTCCAGAATGCAGAAAATATATACAAAGGATATTGAAATGCTATTAAAAGTATTATAAGGCTTAACAAAAAATAAAAAAATTAACGAAATCCTAATAAAAATATTATTTTTGCACACATCTGAAAACGACCCACTGAAATTTAATAAATGCCATGGTGTAAGAAATTTTTCTTGCATATTAAAGTGCAGGGCCATCCACTGAGGACTAAAATGTGCTATATTTGTGGCTTACATCAGATTTAAAGAAAAGTGAAATACTATCTTATGTAGATTTTGAAAGAATACTAAAAAAATAAGGTAATTGTTAGGATGTGTGGCTCCACCTATTTTTAATCATAAAAAATCGAAAAATAGTGATATTGACATGTTTTTTTATTTTTCTTTTTTACGCGGATTTACAAATCTTTTAAGTAAAATCAAAAAAAAAATGTTGTGTTAATTTTTATTTTGAAAATACAAAAATGGGTATTTTTCAAGTTTTTTGTCAGTAAAATGCATCCAATTAAGTTAAAGAAAAATTATTTCAAAAATTTTTTTTTTTAAATATTAATTTTTGGACTTTTCAAAAAAAAATAATCAAAAAATTGACATGTTTGATTTTTTTTTATTATCCTATTTTCGATAAACTTTAATAATAACAATATTTGACAACTCAAAAAAGATCATGTTGATTTTACATCCCAAAAAAGTGGTGCTACATATCTAAAGAGTTACCAAAAATAATTTGAATTAAAACGAATGGAACACCTTATTTTCTGGTTTATTTTAAAATTTGTTTAATTTTTTAAAATAAATTTTAGTAAAAAGTATTTCATATTCTTTTTTAGTAACAACAAAATAAATTTAATTGTGTGAATATGTATTAAAAGAAGTAATAAATGCTACACTTTGATTTAACTTTAATATTTTGTGTTTTGGCATATCAGGTATTTATTGTAACATTTTCTACTTTAAATCACAAATTTCCAATAAGAAATACAGTGATAAAACCTTACTTGGGTGAACACTTTTTTTTTTTTTTTTTTTTTTTTTTTTTTTTTTTTTTTTTTTTTTTTTTTTTTTTTTATAATAATATATCTTAGTAAAGCAAAATTAAGTACTTTCGTAATGAATATATGAAGGTTAAAAATGCACCATTAAGTCCTCTAAAGGGGTGAAATCATATCCAAAATTTAAATAATAAATCACACAAAAAAAATTTCTGGGCGCTATAACATGCTCAAAAACAGGCAAATGTTGCTGCTACTCTTAATCAGGATAATTTTTTAAATACCCTGTATGTACAATTTTTAGGAGAATTCCTGTACATCCTACTTACATAGACATGGTTATAGGGCGCCTGCGTTCTGATGACATATACTCACAGATTTCAGTTTATCCTCTACCAAAACATAGAAGTACAGCTCTGGCTAATCAAGCGTCGATGCTGTATATCTGTCTCTATTTCTCAGCAAACATATTGCATTCACACACCGCTATTATGAGAGAGATAGTTGACAAATATTTTCCTGATAACTGGATAATATCTGTGTATATGGGGTATGTAAATACATATTATTTTAAAACAAATTTGATATACAGGGTGTTTGAAAAATGGACGGAGATATTGTAATCGGCGATTCCTTGTTGAAAATTATGAGAAAAAGTTTCTATAAACATGGTTCCGGAAATGCACAGTTTTCAAGATACAGGGTGATAACTTTTTAAAAAAATATTAATTTTTTATTAATATTTTAAAAAATATTTACTTGATTCTTTTGAAATTTGGCAGTATTATTTGTTGTATTAAGAGGCTAATTTAGCCCTAAATAGATTTGTGGCGTCCCGGGCTATAGCAGCTCGATTAGTTGATGTTGCTTTAATATTTAATAATTTAATGACATAATGAGAGCTAAGTTGTATTTTATTCATTATTTGTTGTTTGTTTACTTAATAATTGTTAAAAATAATGTTAAATGTCTTATAAATGGATGCCTGTTAGACGTTGAATAAATAAAATCTTATAATCTTATAATCATCCCAACAGCACTGTGTGTCAGGTTCTCTCCGAACAACTTTTGTATCTGTATCATGTTCAACGTGTGCAGGCATTACTACCAAGAGATTTTCTGCCCCGTTTGTAGTTTTGCCATTGGTATTACGAAAAGGTTAATAACAACAGAAATTTTAATAAAACCATACTTTTTACGGACGAAGCTGGATTTTGGCGGGATGGTATTGTTAATTTCCATAACACTCATGTATGAAGTGAAGAAAATCCTCATGCTTACGTACAATGTCGTCACCAGGAACAATTTTCTTTAAATGTGTGGATGGGTATTGTTGGTAACAATTTAATTGGGCCCTTCTTTTTACCCTTAAGATTAAACGGCGAATCTTACTTATTCTTCAACAAGAATTGCTCATACTGCTGGAAAGAAGTTCCTCTAAATGTACGTGATCAAATAACTTTTATGCACGATTCAGCTCCTCCTCATTTTAGTATAGCTGTTAGAACTCATCTAAATAACACCTTTGGGGAAAATTGGGTTAGAAAAGGTGGACCAATTCAATGGCCACCTTGCTCCCCTGACTTAAATCCAATAGATTTTTATTTATGGGGACACCTTAAAACTCTGGTTTACGCCACCCCCATACAAACAAGAGAAGAGTTAAGAAATAAAATTGTAAATTTTTGTGAAGAAGTGAGAAATAGACCTCGAATTTTAGCTCGAGTTGGTGGACATTTCCAACATTTGTTATAGTCGTTGTTGCACTAAAACTTTTTCCTAGAAATGTTTTTGAATTTTTTTTTCAGGGCACCTGTGGTTTTTTTAGCAAAAATTAATAAACCAAATTTGTCCAGTGGCATGCAATAAAACCGTTTTTATTTTATTTTTTTCTCAAAACAAAGTTAGATACGAAAAAATACAAGAAGAGGTGAAGAAGTTGTATTTTTAGACGCTAAATCAAGCAACAAATATTAAAGTTGCAAAAAAGGCCGTGGCGTACATTTTTTTGCCAACTTTATTCGCTAAGATGCCCCCCGAGACGCCACTGGACCTTATGATTTTAATCTATTTAGGGCTAAATTAGCCTCTTAATACAACAAATAATATTGGCAAATTTCAAAAGAATCGAGTAAATATTTTTTAAAATATTAATAGAAAATTAATATTTTTTAAAAAAGTATCACCTTGTATCTTGAAAACTGTGCATTTCCGGACCCATGTTTATAGAAACTTTTTCTCATATTTTTAAACAACGAATAGCACATTACAATATCTCCGTCTATTTTTTGAACACCCTGTATTAATTTATTCTTTTAATATAGATACGTTGTTAATCTTGCTGAAGTATGGGAGAACTTTAAAGCAGCCAAATTAGCTCTGAACAACACTTTAGAAATTGTTAATATCAAGGAGCACTCAAACAGTTATGGTAAAAGTGTTGCTGAATTATTAAAAGCTACAGGTAATCTTCTTAAAGAAGGTAATATAACAAAAGATACTCTTCTAAAAGAGATAAACAATATTGTTAATATTTTGCGAGAATGCAATGTTACCCTACGATGGCTTATTCTGCACACTGTCTTAAAACCTGGCACTATAGACAAAAATAAAAAGTTGAAACAGGTAAGGGATATAGTGATTGCCGAGTCCAGTTGCGAACAATCATACCTTTTCAAACTTCTCCTTAATATAGCGCAGTTAGAATTAGTAACGAAAGATTTATTTAGAAACCTAATGTCAGAAAAATCCACTCAGTGGGAGAAACTTAAGGAAGATAGCTATAAAAGCTTGATAGAATTGTCAGAAGTTTTTAGTGGAACTAAACCTTTAACTAGGATACAGAAAAATACACATTTGGAAGCGTGGTTTAAAGAAATAGCCAATCAGGTGCAGAGTTTAACTCAGGAGGAATCGGGATCGTCTAGGAAAATTGTGCAGCTTATTCAGGCACTTGAGGAAGTTCAGGAATATCATCAGCTTGATAATAATATGCAGGTTGGTTGTTAGAATTGAGGTAGTATATCATATAAAAAGCTTATTTATAATTAATTTCTTGGAAAATATTTTTGGTAACAAGTATTGGTTTCTAATAAAGACATTTTTAAATTATTTTAAGTGAAATGTAGTAAAACACATATTCAAACATAAAATTTAAATATATGAGTTGAAATATGACCTGGAACTTTATTCTCAGAATGAAATGAATGGTCATAGCCACATTTTTCTATTAACACTCTGGCAATGTGTTGTCGTTAGTTGTTTTCATTTGGTAATTTTCAACATGTTAAAGCGAGTAGTTCTTGTCTCCAATGTGTATATAATAGTTATTATTACTTAATAATTTAATGTAATTTATTAGCAACATAATATCATATATATGTATATGTCCCTAATGAGCTAGGTCCTTAAGCCTTGTTATCATAACATATATTTAATGGATTTACATATATAAAGGTAAAAAAAATATATACAATTATGGAACACTACAGAAAAAAAAAGAAAGAAATCAGTATAATAAGTCATTAAGCATTAAGAGCCAGTAAATTTTATGCCAATGTAATGGTTGGATGTTTTCTGGCTGGTGCTTGGTTTTGGTCTCTGTCCATATACAGTATGTCCACGGAAAAGGTGTTGAAGAGAAAAAACTTTTTATTTTTGATTTTATCGAAAAAGCTACTTTGATAAAAAATTTTGTTACTTCTGAGTAGATTTATAGAAACATTTAACATATTTTATACTGCAGAAAATTAAAAAATTAAAATGGTCAAAGTAAAGGATTTATTTAAAGTATGAAAATAAGTTCTAGGAAAGTTGTTCACAGGTAAAAGGTTGTTCTTTAAACCAATTTTCGAAAAATCGGTCTACTTTTATTTATTTGAATTAAATATTTTAATATCAATTTAAATTTTTAATAATCAATTGTCAAATTTTTTGCTTTAAGTAAGCATTTGCTGACGTTACTGCGGCTAATGAATTATAAAAGCAAAGTGTCAATAAAGCTTGTATATCAACGTACAGTACAAAATAAGTTTTAATTTGGAATTAGTTAATTAATATTAAAATAATTTTTTAAAGTTAATAAATAGGCCAATTTTTTTGAAAATTATATAAAAATATCTTACTTTTGACAACTTTTCCAAATTATTTCCATATTTTAAATAATGCACTTTACTCTTGACATTTAAATTTTTCAATTTTCGGAGTACATGCGTAAAAATTTTTAAATGTTTTTATCCAATCTTCTTTTAAAAAATAGCAAATTTTTTTAACAGTATTTTTTTGATAAAATCAAAAATAAAGAAATATTAACACCTTTTTGACTATGTATCCAAAATTTGAATAAGAAAAACTTCTTTATTTTTAACTATGAAAAAAGTGTATCTTAGATAAAAATTTGTTTTTAGAGTAAGATTTGGGTATAAGCTTTTACATTTTTATGCCTTTGAAAATTGAAAAAAAATTACAGATAAAGTATTTATTCAAAATATGAATAAGTTACATAAAAATTTTAAACTAAATATTTAATAAATTTTTAAAAATAATCTTAATTTATTTTGTAATTAAAATTTCAATTATATTAATATTTTTTTTTACTATAGGTAGTTTATTACCTTGTTTTTTTTTAGGACAGTTTACAAACTTGTAAATGTTATTAACAGAAAAAAATAAATTGATATTAAAATAAATTTATTACAAATAAATAAGAATGGGTTTTTCAAAAGTGGCTTAAAAAACTCTTTTTAAGTTGCTTTTTAAGCTAACTATTATACCTTTAAATAATCACTTTATTTGTACCATTAAGTTTTTCAATTTTCTGAACACCCCGATAAAATAGTTAAAGTTTCTATCTAATCTTACTTAAAAGCAAAAATTTTTATCAAGAGTAGCTTTTTTCGATAAATCAAAAAGTTTTTTTCTTCACACCTTTCGGACATACTTATAGTAGGGTGGATCGAGATTTTTTTCTAAAATCAGTAACGCCCGACATACAGAAAGTTGTATAAGGTTAAAACAAAATATTTTCATAAAAAACAAACAGGACTTTGTAAAGTGCTTTCACCGCCCCCACCACTTTTACTACTTTGTTTCGTATGACGCACATGTGGTGGTGGAAAAATAGGTCTGATCAATCTTGCTATTAAACATTAATATTTACATTTAATGTTAAACATTTTCTAAAATTAGGATTTTTTTTATAATTTGTAAAAAATTAGCCCCCGCTCTGTCTATGAATAAGGTCGTTTACCAGGCAAATATTGTTTTGCGTTGTCGAAGTCTTCGGACGTCTCACGTATATTAATGACTGTCATAAGCCTAGGGAAGACATAATTTTAAATTGGTTTTGTGTTTTTTAATTAAAAAAAAACATTTTATGATTATTTATAGTGTATGTAGGTTCATTTGATCTATAATTTTAAGTAAACGACCCTAGGCATTTTAGCCCCGTAAAGAAGACCTAAAAGCACCCAAAGCTGTAAATAAATCTGTACAGTTTTAAAAATGAGTTTCCCTCGAATATCTGCCAAAATATGCGAATTAGAGAATTTTTGTTCGGACAAAAAATGAAGATCACCTCGAAACCTACAGAAATGGTCCTTACCATTTTTTTCGCAACACCAATATTTTTCGCAAAAACGGCCGTCGAAAAATACATAACATTTCACACTGGATAGATGTGGTAGTAGGCTAAAAAATGCAGATTGACAAAACAATTTTTTATCAAAACACAAGAAAGATGGTAAAGGAAATTTTCTGGGATCATTGAACACTTACTAAGGTCTCATTATAAAAAAGAAATTTTAATAACAAACCATTTTTTCAAAATAAACTAATAAGATGAGAACTCCCAAAATATTGTGAAAAAACAACTTTGACCGCTTTTTTAATATCCTAGAAAAATTAGAATGGACCCAAACTCATATGCAAAGATAGGTACGGGTTTTCCCATTCCGATGAACTTTGAATGATTAAAAAATGTATGCCCAAGTAATGGAACAATTCGTCCGCCCGCTTATAAGTGAATCCGTGAAGATAGCGGCATTCTAGCGGTATAGCGGCAGCTAAAATGAGGGGACTTTTGGGTCCCGTTATCTCGAAAACTATCGATTTTTGAAAAAAATATAGGGACCATTTTTGTATATTACAAGGCAATCTTCATTTTTTGTCTAAACAAAAATTCTCCAATTCGCATATTTTGGCAGATATTAGCAGGAAACTTATTTTCCGAGCCTTGACGGGCCATTTTCAGCTCTTTGATAAACTTTTTTTCGCTCGAAAGCATCCCTGATGACCTAAAAATTGCGCCACTAGGGAAAACTGTACAGATTTATTTACAGCTTTGTCCCTTCATTTACTGGACTATTTGCTTTTAGGTTATCCAGTTTTTAGCCGAAACTCGTAAAGATCTACACCAAATGATAAGAACAATGAACATTAAAGAAGACATACTAATCAACTTACAAATTATCGGAGATATAAGCTACGCCTGGGAACTCGTAGATTATTATACCAACATAATGCAAAGTGGCATTAAAAAAGAACCTAAACTTGTTATAAAGCTTCGAGCGGTGTTTTTGAAGCTAGCTTCAGCGTTGGAGCTACCGCTGTTAAGAATAAACCAAGCTCACAGTGATGATTTAAAATCAGTGTCGGAATATTATAGTAAGGAATTGGAAATATATGTCAGAAAAGTTTTGCAAATCATTCCAAGTACAATGTTTGATAAGCTAGCAAGAATTATTGAAATGCAGACCAATGTTATAAAAGAGTTGCCTACGAGGGTCGATAAGGATAAATTAAAGGATTTTGCGCAATTAGATGAGAGATTTGAGTTTGCAGAATTGACGCATTCCGTGTCTATTTTTAGTCAAGGTAAGCATTATAGGTTAATACAAGGTATTTTATATGTCTCATTATGGAATGAGCATAATTTTGGTAAATCTGTTTAGTATGTCAAAATAATAAATAAATCAAAACATATGTCAACAAGTCTTTTTTAATTTCGTAGGATGTAATAATACGACTTTTTGCCAAAGCTGTTGATAATAATCAAAAACGATAAGGTTTGGTAGTGATTATGAATGTTGTTATCAACGTTTCAAAAATAATAATTAGAAGATTAAAGTTGATTTTGAAGAAAACACTGATATTTATGCGGTAATATTGGCGATGATAGATATAGTTTTACTGAAACTTTTACTAAAAAAAGATATGAGAAAGAATGGGCCATTTTTTAACTTAAAATAGAAATGTCTTACACTGTACATAAAAAACCGTGTAATTAGCATATTTAATCCTGGTAATCCTGGTTTGCCCAATCTCATTGGTTCGCCCACAGGTGGACATGCACCTTAAGGGATACATTAGCTCCTCTATTTAAAGAGAAAAAAAAATCAGTCATTAACAAATTTTAGTTTTAATGTTTTGACTTTTTTTTTAATTATAAAAAGCTTTATGTTTTTAGTTATGGACGTATTTAAAATTTAACATTCTAAAAGTAAATTAAAATGTCAGATCAAATTTAACGAATCGCGAACCTATTTTGGTCCAAGAGTCCAGTGCCCCCAGACATAACTTATTTTCTAAAGGACAATATGGGGGGCTCAAGTAGTGCTTATATGTGTATTGAATGCCAGCATACCTGCTAAGTTGGTTAGACAGCCAATTCACAGATACCAGGTGAGAAAGGTAACTAAAAATTGGGTTAACCTAATTTATTTTCTAATGGTTGATTTTTATACATATTCCATAAAATATCATTATAAAATTAAACATTGCCAGACACTTTTCGTCGGCCATAACTTCCGCTAGACGCTTTAAGCTCCCAAAAAAATATTGTAATTTTACTTGTATTCTAATGTCTGGTTTTTATATATGTTATTTAAGGGAATATTTTAAACATATATTCATTTAGCCAGACCAATCGTAAGGCCCAAACATCCCCCAGACACCAAAAATATTCAGCCGTGAGTATGAGCACGTCGGTACTATGCTCGTGCTTTGGAGCACGTGAGATATCTACGCGGAGTTAAATACTTTTACTAAAACTATTTGAATAATTATTACTTGAAATTATTTAAAAAAAATGTATAAAAATTTTGTAATAAAACGTCTTTTTTAAAATTAACGTTACTATGCTCGTGCTTTGAAGTAAGCACGAGCATAGTACCGACGCGCTCATATTCACGACTGAATGTTTTTGGTGTCTGGGGTATGTTTGGCCCTTACTATTGGTCTGGCTAAATAAATGTATGTTTAAAATAGCCTCTTAAATAACATATAAAACCAGATATTAGAATATAAGTAAAATTACAATATTTTTTGGGAACTTTAAAGCGTCTGGCGGAAGTTATGGCCGACGGAAAGTGTCTGGCAATGTTTAATATTATTTTATAATAATATTTTATGAAATATGTACAAAAATCAACCATTAGAAAATACGTTATTTTAATCCTATTTTAAGTTACCTTTCTCACCTGGTAGCTGTGAATTGGCCGTCTAACCAACTTAGCAGGTATGCTGGCATTCAATACACATATAAGCACTACTTAAGCCCCCACATTTTGTCCTTTAGGATATAAGTTATGTCTGGGGGCACTGGGCTCTTACTCTATTTGATTTAATTAAAATTTCTTATAATATAATAGTTATAATCTAAAAGATGTTGAGTATTTTTATTGAAAAACTTTAGTTACAAATATCAAACGTGTAAAACACCTCTAAAAAAAGTATTTCTTTTATAGGTATGCGTATGATGAAAAGCACTCTTGTTGGTGTTGTATGCTTAGACCCTAAACAGTTACTAGAAGATGGTATAAGAAAAGAACTGGTTCAGTATATTTCCCAAGCTCTACATAATGAATTTAAGTTTAGCTCTAAGCCGAAACAGGACGAGTTGGAAATGAAACTGAAAAGTCTTGGTCTTATTATGGATGGGTATAAAAGGTCTTTCGAATATATTCAGGTAAGTTGTTTACTAACTTACTTACAGTTGTTTATTTATACATATGGTAGTAAATAAAAAGTATGTATGATATTTTTATTGCGGATGTCTTTGGGGAATTATTTGGCGCATAAATTTTTATGACAACTATTTTTATTTAGATACTAACAAGAATGGCAAAAAATATTATTTATATTTAAAGTTGTGTGGTTAAACCTTCCAGTTTCAAGTTCACGGGATGTAGTGCTTTGTTGATACAGTCGCTCAACTAGTTAGTAGCCTTTGTAAAAAATATTCTTTTATTAAATTACCAAATCACCTTGTAGCTATAATTTTTAGTGCTAATAATATTATTAATTTTAAAAATATGTATACATATAGGATTACATCAACATAAACGGACTAAAAATATGGCAAGAAGAGGTAACAAGAATAGTAAACTACAATGTCGAACAAGAATGCAACGGTTTTCTGAGAAACAAAATCCATCCTTGGCAAAGCGTGTATCAAAGTAGATACGTTCCAATACCTATCTATCCTTCCATAGATGGCAGTGAAAATTTTATCGGGAGGTTGGCTAGAGAAGTTATTAGATTAACTGATCCACGGTAAGGTAGATGCATTGAGCTTTAGCTTGAATTAACTGAACTAGATTTCAAATATTTTTACATATGCGTTTTTACGTATGTATATAGTGTCAATATTATTGGAGGCATTTCTAAAGACAATTTTAGCGCCAGTAACTTATTCAGTCTTAACTATAATACACATATCACACACTCTCTTCACAAGTGACAGTTTAGTATACTAATTTAAATTCCCATGTCAATATTTGGACATTTTCTTGGACATTTTAATGTCCAGAATTTTTATGTTATCATAGTAATTATAAAATATAAAGGTTTCGGATTGGCTAGAAGTAGGTATAAAATTTTCTTTAAAAATCTTTTTGTCTTCAAGAGATATTCCAAAAATTATGGCAGAATAATAAAATAAGTAATTTTATTTTTTTTCTAGCGCTCTAAATATGACTTAGCCAGGCAGATAAATATGTATGTCTTTCTATATTTTTAGATCAGCGGTATATCTATCTACAACTTCAACATGGTATGACATAAAAACTCACAAACCTATTTTTAATAAAGAAACTATTGCTTCAATAGCTCAAACCATTGAAATAACTGGCTTGGTTGGACTGGATAGACTATTTTCATTTATGATAATTACTGCGATGAAAAAAATTATTTGTAAGTTTATAGTTTAATAATTGAAAATTACGAATACCACACAAACACTTCTAAATATTAGTAGAAATGCTCATTTTGTAACTCACCTTTTTAGCTCACCTAGAAAATAAAAACGTCAAAACCAACTCCTGGACTAACGTCATAACCACTATACAAAATGATATGAAGCAAACCACAGAAGATTTGTCATATCCCTCCAGAACTTACCAAACCTATGTAAACAGGACCGCAAAAATTTGGAACGAATTTTTAGAATCGGTTCAGTTAGTGGGACAACTGCAATTATTAAGGAACCTGATCGCTTTTCATTTGAACAAGTCTTGTAAGTTTAACGCTAAGAATTTGGAAGCAGCGTTGAGATCGCTAAATAAGTAAGAACCTTTAATATATTTTTTATATATCACATCTCCTCTCAACGACGGACAACAATGATTCGTTAGCATATTGTTGGCTAAGTTGCCTACGGTTATTATGGATGCGAATTCGGACGAAAACGCGTTCTGACGAGTCCGTCCGAAATCCTCGTTAGAACAAGGCGGTTACACTGTGCGCGTTTTCGGATATTCTGATAGTCAGTACGTTTCTGCCGCACTGCAAAGACGGACAAATTTAAAGAATTTAATTATTTTAAAAGAACACTAAGTTATTGTTGTTGAATTGTGAAAAAACAGAGCATGACAAAGGAGAATTTCAAGTGTTATTCCAAGAATTCATGTTCTTGATGGATAACAATTGCCTAGAAATGTCTCCATTGTGATAGTTTTTAGTTTTTTAATACCTGTTCTCGTACACTAGACTTATAAATTTATCTTTATCTATGGTTCCACTCCAAATTCAATGGACGAAAACACTCAAAGCAAAAACTGGTCTCACGAAAAATTAAATTTGTTTGATCGCTCAAATCGTTCTGACGACGACCTGCATGTTATGACGTGGTGGTAGCTGCCAGTGTACACACTTTCATTAGATATCAGGTGTTTTTTTGTGGGAGGAATTCGTCAGAACTTGTGAGAACGCGTAATATATTGTAAATTTTTCATTTCTTTGTTTTTATAGTGTCACAATTTCGTTAATTTTTTATTTTTTGTCCTTATGCTCAGTTGTACAACAGCAGCTTAAGCTGTGGTTCAATTGAACTCTGATGGTAGTTGAACCTGCGCATTAAAATATATTGCTGTCAAGTAATTGCTAAAAGCGATGGCAATATATTTTAAATTGGGTAAGTTCAAGTACCAGTAGAGCTCAACTTAACCATAGTTTAGGTTGCATTTGTACAAAGGGGCCTTAGAGTGTCAAAACTAAGAAAAAACATTATATTCATATTTTCAGAATACTTAATTCGCTAATAGAGCTTCAAAAACCTATAAAAATTGCTTAAATACTTATTTTGATGGTTTTTGAATTAAAAAGAGTTATGATACTATTTGAGCGGAGGTGCGATATTTATTAGATCATAGTTTTTGCAACGCTTATTTCATTTTTTTTTTAGATCATTACTATTAGACTAAAACAAGGAAAACCTCAGCCTTCTGAGGATTTTATGTACAAGTTATCAGAACACTTTAACTATGCTGGTTTAAATGAACCCTTCAGCAAAATATACGTCACATCAAGAAATAACACTGACTATGCCATTACACTTTTTATTTTTGTATTGGCTCACATAAAGTTGCTATTCCTGCCTTTGAATATAGGTAAGATCTAATTATTATTAGAGCCGCAAGTCTTCTGAAGCAAAACTACTAACTAGAGACCATTGCGAGTTATTTTCGCTAGTCTGTAGCCAAACTTCCATAAAAATTTATTTTACTTTTTAGGTAACCTTAATAAGAGAACCTATGATCAGATAGACGGAGTCTCGCTCTCGGTCGCAATTCACACAATTCTCAAACAGTTCCACAATAGTGTAAACAGTGAATTTATTAAATTGATTTGTGATTATATTTTGCAAATAACAAGGCATAATGGGTAAGTAAAATATATAGGTTGTAAGACTACAAATATTTTAAGAAGTAAAATTCCTTTTACATTATAAGCAGAGCTGTCGCAATTGCTTTTAAAAAGTAATTGAATTATCAATTAAAACTAAAAGTAATTGAATATTTTAGCAATTATTTTATTTAAATTACCACATATATTAAACACGATACACTAAAAAAAATAAAATATTTATGCTAATATGCATCATACGCGCACGTCACTCTATTCAAACTGCTTTCTCGGCAAGTATAACATTAAATGACTCTCAAATAAATAATTTTTTTATCCTACCCCAAACATCAACAAATTTTTTTAACAAAAAAAAAGTATAAAAACGTGGGCGGTAAGCATCAATCAAAAATTCTACTACGTTCGCCGGATTCAAAACCCGCCGTGTTTCAAGATATTCTTTCTGGCTGGCCAAAATTCCGGCAGTTTTTCCTTAAGAAAAGGTAATTACATTTTTCGTAGTAATTCAATTATTTATTAGGTAATTAAATTAATTTCTAAGTAATTCAATTACTTTATAAATAATCGAATTGCTTATTAAGTAATTGAATTACTTGGGATTCGTAAAAATCAATTACCAATTACAATAACATCCTATTAATTGATAATCCAAATACAATTACCTTTTCCGAAAAGTAATTGAATTAACGTAATATAATTACTGAGAAGTAATTGAAAATTAGCGTGCGTAAAGCAGCTTCTACTTTATTTTCTATATCGAAGTTTTTAGTTTTGTTGACCAGCTTTTTCTAAAAAATGTAATTTTAATAATTATTTATATGCCTTATTAAGACTGACATCATCTAAATCAAGAGCCAAAATTTAAGAAATTAAGCATTTTTAGTTACCGAGATCTTTTAATAAAATACTGAGCGTGAATAACCCTGTATTGTTATACATATTAGTTATATTTTTTCGTAAACTTTCACCACTGTTGATTTTGATAAACCAACGATTTTTTTAGAAATAAAAACCCTGAAGTTCTTCCAGAAGTGGTATTAATGCTGAACTTCATGGACTGTTACACCGATTATTCGGAGGATTCTAGAAGATTCTACAGGGAGTTTCTTCCTGAAGAGATTTTACATATTCAACAATCCTTGGCTTCAGTTACGTCATAGTCTAGGTAGGCTTTATATTTATTGTATATAAGAGTAAAAAAATAATCTTTTATACCATATTTATTATATCTTGTGATATTTGATTATTTCATTTATTATAATAAAGTTAATTTTTTATTTTTTTTCATAGCTTATCCATTTTTCGTCTTCAGCTTGAAGATAAGGTATACATATGCCATATTTTAAATATATTTTTAAATGCTTTGTTTTTCATAAAAACTAAAACTTGAAATGCTGATGTTTTTAATGTAATTTATAATGTAAAAAAACAAGGGATAAAAAATCTCTCTGTTAATCACATGGGTAATTTTTGGCTAGTTAGGATGGTTTTATTTTTTAATTAAAAAATATCTTTTTATAATAAAAATTATATAGTTTAAAAATTACAAATATTTATTTAAAAAAATATATTTTTTTATATTTAACAATATGTATGTATAAATATAATATTAAAGGATAACAGTAAATAATGTATTAAATTAAACCAGTAAATAAAAGTTATCCGGTATAACTATAAAAATTGCACAAAAATAAAAATGGGTTAAAAAAGAAACATTCTTTTGGTACCTAAATTAACTCTAAAAAATTCTAGTCAGTGATCTGCGTGAGTAGCGCAGTACCCTTTAAAATCCAGTAACTTTGAGTCTGATTGGTGGGCAGTAGTACCCCGATAACAAAATTGGTGCTGTGCCCTGTTGTAGATAGTACGCCAGCCCTGATTGACGTTTTGTAAAGAGGGCAGACGTACCGAGGGTCATTTTCAGGCATATCTGTTTTCGGCAGCATGTGGACTACTGGAAATGGTGGGTTTATTTCACCTAGAAAACAGTCGTTTAATTTAGTATGCTTTTTAGAAAATTGCACAAACTCCCGAAATGGTTTAAAAATTTAAAAATACAGCTTTTGACATACGAAATTTCTATAAATTCGTTTATTTCCATATACATGAAGAACTACTCTTTAAAGATATCAAAAATATTTTAAACGTTTTGTTATATCTTACCGGGCTTAGGATCAACTAGTTTCATACTTTTCATATCCCACCTTCCTGCATCCATGAAAAGTCCATGGACTAATACGCCATCTTCCGGCGCTTGCAGGTTCTTATAAACGCTATAATTCTAAAAGAGATAACATTGAAAAAATTAGGCTAAAATAGCGGACGGAATTAAAAAAGACAAATACAGGGTAGCTCAACTATTTTTTTTTTCATAATTTGAGGGATTTTCGCTATTCAATCTCTTACCTTAATTGGGCCAACCTGTAGGTCAACAGAAAAAATAAATATGATTTGGTTTTTTACCTCTTTTCCTTCAACATCATGAACTTTTTTAATCTCTTCTTGGTCAATATTTATAGTTTTTGGAATGAAATCAAATTTCAGCTTGTCAATCGGAAGATTATATTTTCTAGCATGGGTCTGTAGTGTTCCGGTCAAAAATCCTTGGGGAAAATAAAACCCGGATAGCCAGTAAGAAGTAGGATGTCCAGATCTTACCCAGATCTAAAAAATAATAATAATGTTCAAATACAAGTCCTAAGCTGTCTTGGTCTAATCTCATTTAAACACGCCCTAATTTAAAAAAGGATAACGGTATGAATCGATATTCCTTACGTAATAATAAGGATATTTCCGCTACATACAAACTGAAATACAGATTTACAGTACAATTATTAAGAAAAAAAATAAGGCAATATAAATTTTAAGATGCTTTTATAATTCAAAAATAAATTCTACCTATTGTACAAAAAAATGCTTATTAAATTGACAATAAGATTACTGTAAGATAACAATTTTATTGATTTCTGCATTTTAAGTCTTAAAACTGATTTATTAAGAAAAAAACTTATTTGATCATGATCACTTACACTTATAAAATCCAGCCGCAAAGTAAGGTCTCTAACCCAACTGCCAAGGCTTTTTAGTGAATTATAAGCTTTTGCAGACCACATTTTTGGCACCTAAAATTTAACAATATTATCAGTAAACCTTAGTCCAATGACTAATGAATGTCTTCGTATACTTGATTATTTATAAATGCCTTGTAAACGTCCTCTAAGGCTTCTGACATCACAACTAGCCCTTTAATAGCTTTCTTGAGGTTGTCCATGGAAGAATGAATCAGTCTTAACAATTTATTGTACCTGTCAATTTCTTGGGTCAACACAGTCGTGAGAGATGGTAGGCGACCTTTATCATCTTTCTACAATAAAAGTAGGTTATATTTTAATGGAAAGTTTGAGTCTTCTTAATATAACACGCTACCTGTTCTTACATGGGAATATACGTAAAAAATACCAAAGTATCTATTTTTTACGACTTTATTTTTTAAAATTTTAAAACTTTCTGTTTTTAAAGTGGGCACTTATTGTCTTTTGTAAAAACAATATCACACCCTATACATAAAATTTTGATAATATGTCTTTCTTATAAATAATTATGTCTATCTTTTTCTTACTCATAACTTTTTATGGGGAATTATTTTATTACTTTAAAATATTTTAATGCAATACAAGATCTGGGTTGACAAAAAATAGGGCCGGTGTTGAGTGCTTTCGGACAAAAACACCATATAAGGCAATTACACTTGGTAAATAGCTTAACTAAAATTTGAGGTACCACTAAACCCAGTTTAGTTTACCTTAAACAAGTAAATGTTTACTTCTTCTGTTTGTATTTTTCTAATTACAGAGACAATGACACTGTCAGCCAGTTCGTACACTATGTCATCACTCGATTTTCCTTCTCCTCCCCCATCTGATCTCGGCTGACTCTCCATGATTGTTCTAATGACGGCTTGTGTTTCTTTTGTCTAAACAATAACCACTCTGTTACTTTTAATGTAATGTTTAATTAGGCGATCTATTTTCTCTCGTGGAAAAAAGTTAAAATTTTACTTTACCTGAAAAGCAATATTTGCGTTTTCGTGCATTCCAAATATTTCTGGCTCTTCTATAATCGGAAAATGGTCAATAAAATCTCGATAGTCTTGCAATTTTTCGAATTCGGGACAGTAATAAGTACCGGAAACCGAATACTTGTAGTCTTTTGTTAAAATTATAGGCGAAAAGAAGATCTTTAGTATTGTTTTCAAACATCGAAGGTCCCAGTAGTCAGTTACACGTCCACCATAGGTTATCTCACCTAAAACACCAGAAAACAGACCATTAGAGTCATTGGAGCACAATCGGGTTGTAAAAGAGATCTAAAAATCTAAAAGAACAATTTAGAAATTTTATGGCGACATTTTTTACCTGTAAGATATTCTAAGGCGTCCCAAGGTATAAACCCATCAGCGCAAAACATTTTAAATGTGTTAAAGGCGAAATCTCTGTCGCTATCATTAAATTCATACACTATATTCCAGCCTAGAGGCCCAAATTTTTTTCTCTCCTGTATAATAGCATGGAACATACATATTCCAAATAATATGGCCCGCCACTTTTGTTGCAACGCTATAAAAAAATAAATTTAAAAAGTCAAAAACTTGTCTGAGATTATAAAATATAGTTCTTACGATGGTCCTCGAAAAAATCAGTCAACATATCCGTAAACGCCCGCTTCATGTTAGCTCTTAGACCTCTTGGAGGTTCGTTGGTAACTTTTACAGAGTTTTGTAGTACCGATACTGGGAAAGATTTTGAAGGCATTGAACTCATGTATAGTCTAAAAGCCTTATGGACTTTTGCTGCATTTTCGGCGATATCCAGTACTATCTTTTCCAGAGATAACATCCATGAGGTGGCCAGATGACAATTCTAAAAAGTTAAACGTAGTATAATTTTTTTTATTTACTTGTACCCTTAGAAATACAAAACAAATTGACTGATCGCACAAAGTAAATCTGAGAAATATTTTTTTTTTAATTCATTACTTTTATTATCCTGGCTACCGATGAAAAAAAATATGTGTGCCGACTATAACCTATGTCAAACATTTGAATCATTTAACAGTCTTAACTTACTTGCAAAAATATCCAATTTCCAGTCTCCAGCGCTTCCTGGATCATTTTTTCAGCCACTGGACCCTGACCCTGTCCTAAGGAAATTGATTTTAATTGATCGGTGAATCCCATGTCAGCGGCGAACCTTTGGAAGGATCCGAACGGGTCGGAACCAGTGCTCAGTACAAATATTAAGGGTACTGCATTTGATGTATCTTGGTATCTATACAAAGCGAGAAAATAATTGTATATGAAAAATGGTATTTAAAGGAGGTAAGTAAAATTCGACCTTTTTTCACCTATCATATTCGTGAAAATTTAAAGTTTCAATTTGGGCCATTTTATTATACTTATTATAGGTCCAAGTATCTTTATTTACATCTTCAATGAATTGATAAAAAAAAACAGAATGGCAAGTACCAAAAAAAAAATCCTTCAAACTTGTTATTTTTATTGAATTTTTGCCTAATAAAGTTTATAATCTCACAGGAAGTGCTCCATCATTTTGATAAGTCAATCAGCCAGCCAGTAGTAAAATCGAACTTTCAAAATCGAATATCTCAGAGATCACCTGATATAGTTTTCTCATTTTTTTCACAGATAATTAGAATACTTATGAGTATATACCATAGATAACCTAACTTGAGGTCAGTGGTATATACATACCAAATTTCATACCTTTTTGTGAAAGGAGACCGAATTATTATTAGGGGGAAAATAGGCCGAAACAAAAAACGAGCTGTTTAATTATTAATTATCGTTAAGTTTATTATCTCTATCAACTTTTTTGTGTCTATTGGGAAGGAGTTCACCTTTCCATGGTTTTTCTTTTCTGGATAATTTTTGTAATTCGGTCTGATATTGCCAATAGTCAAAAATATTTACTTCTTTACATTTTGTTTTTAGGAATAAGTTTTGAATCACCCTGTATACTTACAAGAGGTTTAATGACACTTGAGGACTTTCAATAAAGGCTTGTCCTAGATTTATCTTCACAAATTCCGTAATCGCAAACACTAGTTTTTCTTCTTGCAATGTCTTGATTAACATCAGTTTTTCAAAGTCCGTCAAAATGGTATTCCAATCGATTTTACTCGATAGAGCGTTGGAAACCGTTTTAATTACCTAAAATTTTAAAGGGAAACCTTAAGTCGAGAACTCGTTGTCGGCACTAAGGATTTACCAATTTGTATTCTCCAATCGTTACTGATATAGACAAAGTAATTTCCTCAGGAAGCGGTGCAAACTGTTTGTAGGTGGTAGACAAAAAGTGTGACGCAGTCCACATTGCGTCTGTGATAGTAGGAACCTAAAACATTGTCAAATTATGTTTTTAAGAATTAGCCTTTTTCCTCTGAAAACCTAAACAAGATCCGCTAGGGGCAGCACCGATGGGGGCGGGGCTACAAATGTCTTGAATTCTATATCGACAAAACGTACTGAATTAAAATGGAATTAACCGAAGATGATATATCTGGGGCAAAATTAAAATTTTCAAAAATACAAGATCATCTTTTCCGGGACTTAAAACAATGGCTTACATGTCGTGGTTTACCCGTGTCATGTAATAAAAATGTCTTAGTTGAAAGGTTAGTTCATTGAACCTTTTTTAATTAAAAACAGAAGTGCTACTTTATTTAACGTTATGGTAAAAGTAGACTAATTACAATTTGAAACATTTAAAACTGGTAAATTTTCTCCTGCTGATTTTTTTCTGATGCATAATATCAATCTCTCTGGTGGTAACATTGAAATTTCCGGAAGAGTCTGTGGTGCTGGAACTTATAATTTTTTGGCTATTTGAATTTTATTTTGCACTGAATTTTCAATATAACCCTCGGTCACAGTCGAGGAGCGCCAACTTTCATGGCGCTTCACTGTCAATAAATCGCCCCAGCTATTTCATGAAAACACCGTATGCCTTTTTATAAATTAGTCTTGATTTTTCTGGCAACAACTGTCGGCAGACTTTCTCTGCAGCTTCTCCTGTTTCTGGATTATTTCGGCTCAGAATTCAAATTTAAAAACCACTTTTTTGACAACTTTGTTGACACCACATGTAATTATTTCTTAGCTAACTTAAAGTTGTTTAATTAATTTGACTTAAGCTTTACAGTAACATTAGCAAAATCATTCGATATACCAGTGTTAACAAAAATAAAGAAAAATAACTGCAAAAAATGCTTAGTTATTAATTTCAGTCCTACAAAAAAAGGCTTGCTTCTCTAGCTGATTGTTGCCCTCGCACAGCTCGGGCAACAACTTTCAGCAGCGAGCGTAAAAGTGGTATTTTACGCCCTTGGTACAAGAATAACTATTTTAATTTCTACACTTCATTGCGTTCTTTATTTACTTACGTCTGGTTTTTTAGGAACCGCTTTTGTTCCTACAGGCCCTCTAAGTAGGAAGCTCCATTGTGCATCTGTTATTTTTTCTTCTTGCTGCATGATAGCTATGCACAGCATAAAACTAAACACAAGCTTGTCCTTCTCGAAAAGGCCACGTGATATAATTGTATAGACAGCAAGCGTAATTTCTTTAAATAAAATCTTAAGGCGTACCTCGAGATTTGGGTCTTTTTCTGTCGTCATTATTACGTTGTTAAATACCTAACAGGGAAAAATATATTAAAGGCTTATATTGTGTTTAAAAGACACTTGTTATACCTGGTTAAAATATTTTAGAGAGTATTGGTACATCGGATCGATCTCGGCAAGTACTGCTACGACGAAGTAAAGAACTGAACCTCTGATTGCAACTGATCGGTATTTTTCTCGTGCTATAGATATCTTTTCTTCGGTAGCTTCGGTTTCTACCAATCTAGCTTCAATAATGGCAGAAGTTTCCTAAATATTGAAGTTGGAGAGATTAAGATATTTAGCTAAGGGGATGGTTATTTTTAACTATTTCTAATCTTGATCTAAATGATACTAGAAAGCAAGCAGCCAGCCAATCGTGGCGACACGTCAACCCGTCGAAGAAAAAGGACAAGTCGTACCCAGTATGCCTTTTTTAATAGTGAATATTGACTATACGCCCATCATTTATTAATAGGTTTTATAGAATGACTGCAGTTAGTTTTGGATGGATCTAGAAAATAGACCTAGAAAGTGCAAAAAATTGCCATCTTGGAACAATTTATACTCATCGAAACCAAACGAAATTTTATGAAAAAAACATGGCGAAAAATTATCGTCTTTTGTTTTGTTAAAAAGATAGTAGTTTTAGAACAATCGTACTTAGTAAGCTAAATTAAAGTTTTCGAAAGGTTATTTATCGCGTATGTCGGTTAGGTGGCATACTAAGTATAAAAGTTCCAAGATGGCTATTTTTTGCACTATATAGGTCTATATTATAGTCAATTAACCACAGTCATTCTTCAGGGTACGATTAGTCCCTTTTTCTCCGATAGGCTGATGTCTAATAGAACGAATGTCATGATTTTCGTGTATTTGTTTATATGTAAGTAAAGAACAAAAGGTAATTTGTTTATTTTAAACTGCTCTAACTCAAAGTAAGTAAGTAATCATTTATATTAACCATAGTAAATACTCTTGTTTATACATATAGTTTGCATTGTGCCTTTTGGAATATTAAATTTGTAGACCTTCATTGCAAAGTAAATCGAGCCGTAACAAGGATACATTTTTATTTTTTTGTGTCACCACAGTTGACCTATGTTTAACGACAACTATGTTACTGAAAAGCAATGTTTTAACAAGAGGTTTTCATAAAAACACTTTTAAAAAATGTTAAATAAATAATTATTGGGACCAAGCTCCAAAGTTTTAGTAGCGACATATAGTTTTCTGGAATAACAATTATATTTCTTTAACAATTTTTTTCTTTGGACGTCCTTGGTTTACTTACTAAAATTATTACGAAGTGCATTTTTTCACGTTATTTAACCTGGTAGCAGAACCACCGGAAGGTAGTAAAGAAGCTACTAAATCAAGCGTTAGTCAAAATTTCAATTAAATTTATAATCTTAATTGATATCTTATTAACTACACCAGTTTACAGCCAGTTCTCGACTGAAATGCAATAGACAGTTTTTTTTGTCAATATTTGGTCTCTAAATGCGAAAAAACTTCCACACATAGTTTTTTTATGTTGCCAAATATACGTTTTTCCTAAGTTAGGGTAATTGTGCAGAATCATGCAACATCGAGTAGTTGTTGGTTGTTGAATTACAATACAAATGCTTGCACGGACGGCTATTATATCAGTGGCAATTTTTGTTTTTGTGTTTTGTGTTGACTAATGCTATTTTAACTGAGTGTGCTTAGTATGTCTAAGTTATGTCTTAGTCTCTAAACGGGACCGTTTACAGTAAACTGTTTACTCAACGCATCAACATAAATTTTTTACGGTTAGTGTTTACTTCGAGAAACCTAACCTCAAATTTTTGTAAGAAGGTGAAGTGACAATTTTCGATTTTATACAATGGATAACTTGAATAAAATCCTGATGTTGGAGGATTATGTATTAGTCAACAACTCGGTAATACCAAGAAATTTTCCATACTAGCCATTTTTCCAATAACCTTGAAATGTATCGTCAGGGACACAGTAATTTGTTTAGTTACCACCGTTTTACGATTAGAGTAAACAGTTTAGTGCCCATTGTCGCCAGATATAAACAGATTTCCACCTTACTTTGCTTTCATTTAAGGTTTCAATTAGTTCTTCATCATCCAGTATATTTCCCTCAGAGTGATACAAGAGAAACAAAATTTTATCTTCTATTCCTTTTAATTGGGCTTTGTCCGCGTTAATTCTCACCACTAGTTCGTTTCTTTGGGTTTCTAATTCTGGACGTTCCAATCTGACCACATCTCTAAAAGTATTTACGAAAAATTATTTAGAGTAGCAAATATTAGGTCATGTAAAAAGCAAGGTACAGGGTTAGTCAACGAGGACTAGATAGGTCGTTATTTTGACTTAAGCTGTGCTTGTATATATAAAAAAACGATCTTATTTAATTTTTCCGTCGAATCCGAAAATGGTAATTGAAAAACATTCGAATGTCAACTAAAACTGTTAGAGGTCATTTTCATATTTTTTTTCAATGAAATGTCATATTTCCGATTTCTCGTATATCTTTTGGTCTAAGATAATATATTTTCTGTACGTTTAAATCGAGTGATACGGATATAAATAGAACCGATTTTAAACGGTTTTGAATATGTCCTATAAAAAAAAATGCAAGTGAATTATTTCCTTACGCCAAAAGTTGATCTTCCAAACCAGAGGGAGTAACGGTAAAGTTGACAATGGTAACTTGAATGCAAATCTCTGGAAGATAGTGCGGATTTGCTAGCTTGGTTGTTATATAAAACTTAAAATTTAAATCGTACTCAACGTCTGAATCACCAAGATGTATAAGAGTTCTACCACCCTAAAAGTAAATGAATTAATATCCGAGAGGTAGTTAACTTAAATGTATCTGGTTCAAACTAATTATTATAAGCAATACCTGTACGAATGTTTGCTTCATTAAAATCGGTCCCAGTGTAGGATCCAGAGTTTCACCTACTTCTTCCAGGAGTACAGGCATGCCAAGTCTTATACCATTTTCCAAGATTCTCATAAAATTTGGATCTGTAAGCTTGATAATTTTGAGATTATTTTGGGCCTCCATCTGACGTACCCATCTAAAAAAATCAGTTTTTTATTTAGAATATAAATGTCATCAGAAACACATTTTAACGATTTTTGTGTGAACAGAACTAACAAGAACTAACCGAAACTAACCAACCAGAACTAAAGTAATTGTTTTTTTAATACTGATTTATGTCAGTCTGGTGATAGTGAATATGTCGGAGGTTTTTTAAAAACATCGTATACATGTAGACTAATGATATTTAGAAATAAAAATCATTTGTGACCAATTCCAAAGAGTATATTCAGACAAAACTTTATATAACAATGATCAGGAATTAAAGAATTTTAAAAGAAAACACGCAAGCATCTTAACAGGAGTATCGAGAGTAGATTTAGCATAAAATTCTTCCGCGGACTTTGGCTGTTTCTCTAGAAGTAAAATTCGGAAAATGAGATCTCTGCTTTCACAACAACAGCGCCTTCTAGATTCTAGATAAAACATATAACACAGTAACTCCCCTTATTGGTTTAAAGATAATCACAAGATATCAATTTCTGTATTCGTATCGATAAAAATCGACTAAGAACAAACGATTCTTCTCTAAATCTAAATACACTTTTAATGGTCCTAATTGAATTTTTCTTAGATAATTGTCTAGTGATATATAAAACAAGTTACCTATTTGCCTGTTCTTGAGGATCAATCATAAGAGGCCATCGACTAGCCTTTGTGATCATTATAGCATTTTCGGTCGACACTAGGTCTCTGGGTAAACCGCAAGCGTTCCAATTTCGAATGTCGTACGGATCAGCCAAGACGTTAACTAAACTAAAAATTTAAAATAATAAAATTTATTTAACAGTATAAAATTATAATTTAAGGTTTAAATTTAAGCAAACTTACTTAAAATTTTCGGTAGCCGGAATATTTAGCTCGATGCATTTTTTCTCCCACATGGCTGTCATTTCTTGTCTGTAAGTTGCAGTAAACGCTCCTTGATAAGCTACGCAAGCGGCAGCCATCATAACATCACCTACACAGTTGTTAAGTTCAAGCGCAAATCTCTAAAAACAGGAAAAAAAAAATAGATCAACTAAGTGGTAGCACAGCCATGTTTGCATGGTTGTGTTTGACTAAGTGTTGAATTGAGTAAAAATTTCATTATATAAATAAATGTTATAAAAAATGGTTACAGAAGAATGCCAGTCCTGATTTATCAACCTAAAAAATAGGTGTAAAAGCACTTAATGATACCCGATAACATGGCAGTAAGATCCCAATGGTCTGTCTTTATTAACAAGAAACATTTATTGGGTTCCATGCATAATGGACCTATCTTAATACTGCAAATTACGTATAGTCACAAAAACTACCAAGTACGTTATACATTAAAGTAGGACCCATATGATCCCAAAGGATATCCGCATACATGATAAAAAGGATTATAATATATGATAAACAGCTACCCAATGAAAAATTTCGAATTTAGATAGTATGACTACTCCAAACCAATTAGACTAAATAGGATGGTAGCTATAACTTAGTGGCTTAGTGATGTGAATGATGCTACAAAGAGTAAGTTTTCTTTTAGCAGGTAGAATAATCCTATAGTTAAATACCTTAGAAGTTTTATAGCCAGGAAAATACCTGTATAAATAAAATTTACAGTTGTCCTGTACACACAGTCAAGTCTTCAACTAGATACATAGTGACAACATTGTCTTTTTTATATTGGGACAGTTCACGAAGGTTTAAAGTCCAAGTATAACATACCGTAAGTGTCTTAAGTGAAGTAAGATATAGTTTATTAACACGGACATACAGTCTTGAAGGTTTAGGAGGGTATGAAAAACATTACAGGTAGCAGGTTTAACAGTCTGGGCACCTTAGGGATAAAGAATCGAGCATAGATGGAAGTTTGAGGCCTCTCCAAATGGATGGAAAAGAAGCACTCCGTATTGCTCTATTGGAAGCTGCTAGGGGAGGAAATATATTAGCTAGTTCGTCGGAGTAAAAGACGTGAAAATACATTTAAAAGGGCGAGAGGTCACCTACAGAAGGGAAAGAGAAGGAATTCCGAGCTTTATGAAGCTGCTATGGCTATGGATATAATATGCTTGTGCCAATTAAAGTCATTCTCAAAGGTAACGCTGACATGGTTAAATCATTCGTTGTTTTGCAGAACTTGGACACTCGCGACTAAAGGATAAGTGTTGGTAGACTATTTTCGCGACAGCAAAATTTAATAAAAATAAAAGATATCTGTATTACCATGCGCTTGTTTTTCAAATCATTCTTAGAGACTGTATTAAGAAACTGAATATTGGAATTAAGAGTTTTATCATCAGCAAAACTATGCATGGGATTAATCAAGACAGAAAAACGATTATTGATGGGAAGAAGAAATAAAATTGATGCCAGTACTATGTCAGCATTGGCTTGAAAGCTAGAGGAAAAATCATCTACAATTGCCGATTTTGTATTTATAAAATATGCAACTACTTTCTCAGATGTGCAACACCATGTATTCCTAAATCTGAATTTTAAATATGACGTAATTTTTTAATAACTATCTTTAATGTATAATTACTTTCACACTTTCTTCCCATCTCGTTTGTTCATCGCCTAATGCGATGTTGAGTCTACCAGCTCGGTTGAGTCTCGCTGAGGTCAGTTCAATATTATATTCCAAAGCTTCCTTTTCAGCTACCGTAGCATTAAACTTTGCTTCTAAGGCCGCGATCATCGCTTCAACGTCAGCAAGTTCCTTCTGTTTTTCACGAAGCAACGTCATAACGGCATTTAATTCTTTTTCAGCTGCTTGAAGTCTAAATAAAAAATAACGTTAATAAACCGGCAAAAGGAATACAGTCAGGAAATTAACTTACTTTTTCCTTTTTGGTTCCACAATTCGGTATACTTTAGCGTACATATCGACTGCTCGAACCCACATACAAAGACTCTTACAGGCCTTGCTTACTGTTACAACCTTTTCAGGGACGAAATCCGGATGTTCAATGTAGGTTTTAAGTTTCTTTAGCATCATATCTGTTATATGATCCTTGTCGTATTCTTGAAGTTTCTTCAAAAAGTAAGTGTCTCCTAACACTATTTTCGCCGCCGCCCAGTCAGTTCTGAAACCAAAGAATGCTTGTCAGTTCATATTCTTAAAAATGTACCTGTTTTTCTTATTATTAATCTATTTACTTTGCGCCCAACAAAATACACACGCTCTCCATTACAAACTGAACAAGCTTTGGTGGTTTTTGAAACACTTTGACTTCATTTATGTCGTTTTTGTTCAGAGCTTCGAGTGCCTTCTTGGCTGCTTCTAAGGCTGGTAGCGCGGTGTCCAAGTCTCTTTGAGCATCGTCAGCCAAAACTTGGGTTTCGTCAGCTTTGACCTGTTAAACATAGTGAAAATTGTTAGATTTTCGCTACAAGTGCACAAAGAGATATTTTTCCGCACGCCACTTCCGTTGCACGAACGACGCGAAGCTGAGTTCGGACAAGTGGTCAAGTGCGGAACATTAACATTTTAGAGTAGTATACTAGGCTACTTTGCGCACGCAATTGTGTGCGCAAAGTTTAACTCTGCGAACGCTCGTAGGAAATAAGATTTCTTTTTAAACCTTTTTTAAGTTCAAAATATTTTACCTTTGCAACTTCTTCATCCCCCTTGACAGTCACTCTTACTTTATCAGCTTGTTTTTGTTCTTTAGCCAAATTTTTCATAAGCTCTGCCACAGCAATCGATTTTTTAGCCAATTCCGGTTCCAAAGCTATAAGTGTTTCTTTCATAACATCTATTACGTCATTTGTTTCATATAGTTTCTATAAATAATAATAAATATCACATATTTGACTATCTTTTACTATTTTTCCCATAAAGGTACTCGAATTTGTATAAAAGCATAATCACCTTTAGCCCATTGGCTATTCTATCCCTAGTTTTTATAATTTTTTCTGTCCTTTCTTTTAGCATAATCTTATACAACTTAATAAGTTCCAAATAGCTGCTAGGAGTTGTGTAATAGTATCTTTTCATTTCCCTGTAAAACCTAATACAAAACAAAAAGTTGGTTATTAACCAGTAAGTCAGAGACAAGAGTTGTTACATCTTATTTGAAGTAAAATACCGGGGGAACAAAAATACAAAAAAAAATTACACAATATCAAAATGTCAATGAATTAAAAAGCAACACATTTTTTTAAACAATTTTATTTTCACGCGATAAAGGATGATGGGGCGACGTTTGGGAATATATTTACAGGTTTTGTTATTCAGGCATTAACATAAATATTTTTTGTATTTAAATATTGGACATTTCAGGTAAATTAATGGTATCATCGCCAAGGATCTTTAATAAATATCAAATTTAACTTTTACCTATCTGTCATTATTTCAACACTTTCGTGCATAGTCACGCAAACTATCGAAAGGCTATTACATAGTTCCTCTGACCCCAAAGTGCGCAGGCTGTTTTGAGCTACCGAAAGTAGCGCTTCTTGTGGCCATTTTTCGAACCAGTCTATAGTGCAGCAGTTGACCAATGAAGGAAACATTCTGCACCGACGTCTAAAAGTCAAATAAGGTAAGGTACACTGAAACTTTTTAACGTAGTACCACACGATAATTTGGGATCTGTCATGTATTGATCGCCATCCTATGGTTGGTCAACTTACCTAAAAGCATCGCCCACAGGGCTCATACAGATAACCAAATGAAGATTGCTTCTGACCCTACTTATAAAATATTCATAAACGTGATCTCTTCCCTCTGGAAAACCTGCATTCTTTGCTGCTTCACGGCATCCTATTATAACTTTTTCATATTCGTCAGCTTCGAAAAGATTCGGAACATCCCCTATAATATATTTATATATTTGTTTGTAGAAAATTTAATTTTCTTTAAAAAAGGTTCTTTATATTTATGCTGTAAAATCGATAGTTTTCGAGAAAAATCGAAAAAAAAAAATGAAATTTGAGCAAAAATTCGATTTGATATTCTTTACCAGTGAGGCAGTTCATAGGTTTTAGTTATAGGCACTTTAAAAAATTAGACATTTCTGTACAGTTTCCACTGAAAACCAATTAAATAGCATTAAATGTTGCGAAGCTATAGAAAAATAATAATAATAAAAAGATTCATTTGTTATGTTGCCAGATGTAACAAACTTTAATTAATTCTGTCACGAGATGAAATCAGCCCATTGCCAAAACCTTTGATTCAAAAATTTACTGTATACCATCGTTGTTTTTATATACCTGAATTAAGGATATTATTGATGTCTTCCAAAAATTCTTCTTGTACTATCTGAGTATCGGTAAACAAGAAAACTGTATCGTTGTTTTCTACACCAGCATTAAAATACATTTTCCTCAAGTCTTCAAAGAATGAGGAGTGATCATAATTTCTTACTAGTTCAATCTGATAACACCTAAAAAACAAACAACTTATTTTAAGAACGAACAATTGATTTCCTTTTATTCTTACCTATATCCATTCACGTGTGATGCTAGTTTAGTCAAACTTTGTTTGCCCATGCCTCCTACCCCTACCAAAAGAGCATTTCCTCTCTCGGCTCTTAATATTCTTGCTATTCTAACGCAATGTTCGACGGCCATCATAAAAAATATAACTTGCATGTCTTTGTTGTACATAAGGTTAAAATCATCCAAATAATCCTGCAAAAATAAATAGGCTTATAAAAGCTTGTTACCGAATATTACTGCACTACGACATGCAACCCATCTTTTTAAGTCCGGGAAAAGGGGTTTATCTTGTGTTTTAAATATTTTAATTTTGCCCCGGTACATTATCTTCGGTTAATTCGAAAAGCAGACAACGTTGGGGTTTCACAGTTAAATTTTTTTGTATTGTGACTTTTTTTGAAGTCTTAGAGAGCAATAAAATTTAAAGGGGCATAACGTGTACAATAGGTTCTTATAATATCTAATTACAAAAACGCGGGATTGGCTGAAGGGAAAGCGCCAAACCACAAAAATTTGAAATTTTGCAATATTTTTATTTTGATGAAAATCGTAATTTTTTTTTGAAAATGATTAAAATGAAAATAATTTTAAGGCGTTTTAAATTTTAAACAGGCAAAAATTGGGCGAAAGGAATTTTATTTCCCGCTGCACATTTCCTTTGCGGGTGTTGAACGAACAAGTGAGTAAAAGCGATATAGATAAGTTGAAAGTGCAGAGAGCATATCGCCGCTTTCCCAGTTAAGACCTGCAGGCAGTTTGGCTTGATAAAAACTAAAACTAAGTTTCCATGAGGTTTTTAAAAGATTTTTTAAGCAGTTTTTTTCAATCATTCACTTGAAAATTTTGTATTCATCTTTTTACCTATAAATGAAAAAGGTTATAGTAAATTGTATTTACCTTTTTAGACCTAATATAAGTAAGCAAATTAAACATTTTGTCATAAATCCTTTTGTGAATAATATAATTTAAGTTCTATTAATTTCTACAAAATAAATAAAAAACAAATATTAAATAATTGTACAAAAAATATGAAAATAAACTGATAATACGGGGTAAAAATATTTTTTCTTCTTATTTAGGGTCAGAATTTATTTCTTTATCATCAGCGAACTCATCACCCTTGAATCGGCAACGTCTTTTAGCTGAGACAGCGGTCGATATACCCTCTCTTGCACTTCACCTTACTCACACCCCACTCTCTGGTTCTCGATCACCTGGCAGGTAGAATGTCTCAGCGAAAATAAAATACCTGCAATAAACTTTTAACTTTTTCTATGTCTCTCAATTCCTCATAAATTCTACGTTCTTTCTCGGCGCCAAATTGCATAAGTCGCCAAAAGTAAAATAGGGGGATTTTCAATTAGCTCGGTATTCTCTGGTAATACAAGTACTGGGGAGCCAAAGTTTCGGGAACATATTTCCTTCATCAAAAAGTAGAAGTACGACTTGTCCTCTACATTAATTAATCTAGAAAATAATAAAGCAGTTTTTATATATTATTAACTTTAATAGTTACAAATCTTAAATCTGACAATTATACCCATTTTTAATGACGTCATTTTTGTTTATCTTTGTTTAGTATATTCCAAACAGCGGTGACAACAAACTTTTGAAAAAAAATGGTTTTTGATGATTATTATTTTTTTATATTTTTGGTTATGTAAAGTATCTGTCACTGTCAATCAAAAACATCGGTGTATCAATTGTTGTCGAAAGTTATTTTAAAAAGTTTTAAATAATGCCAAGAAAAAGATAATAGGTTTAATAAACAATGCAGCTGATAATTTTAAATATCTTGTTTTTTTTTTAACTGGAAAAGAAACAAGTCCGAAACAAAATCGCACTTCAAATTGCGAATGTAATTCATCGAGCCGCAGATGCAACAAAATTGAGACCAATAACGATAGCTAAAAAAAAGAAAAATGGAATAAAATCAGACCAGGATTACGCTTCCAGTATGTTTTCCAAGCAAAAGACCGCAAAAACCAAAATTTCAACATATTTAAAAAATATAATTCGGGACCCACTTTATTCTATGTACAGAAACGGCCATTAAATCTTGGGCAATTCTTTTTCCCTTTCGTAAAATAGGCTTATGCCACCTTCTACTGAATATAAATACCTGTTGAAACCAATAAAGAAACAGGGTTCCCTTGTCGGGTTTTTAAAATATTTTTAAAAAGCCAACCAACTTTGATCAAAAGTATTAATTCCCTTATATGGGGCGAGAGGTTTGCAAAAGGGGTGTGGCGAAGAGCTTAACATCCCAAAGAGTATTTTTTTAAAAAATTGGGAAACACACTCCCCTTTGAGAAGAGCTGAAGTGGTCGCCCCAAACTATCAATAAAACCCAAAACAATAATTTTTGTTAATGTTTTGAGAAACCAACCATTTTTAAATATGTAGTTACAGCAAAAACGGAAAGAAAACCCAGATATCGGTTAGAACGGCGGCGAGGAATAGGGGAAATATTCGGTGCCCTTGCCGCCCCCGGGGACAAAAAACCCTTTTTAACAAATGCAAATAAAGAACAGCATTTTGGGTTTTACAATTTTCGGGTTTTTAGGAAAATATTATTCACCGATGAAAAAAGTGTTTTAGTCGTGCTACAATGGAAAACAAGGTATCCCCGGCCTAAGGAACATGATTTGATGAAAAATATACCCAAAGGACAGAAGTAGTGGGCGATTTTCGGTAAATGTTTAGGGGTATTTCCCAATTACACAGAATGGTGGATGTTTTTATCGAAGAAAGCTTCAAGTGCGAGGTATATATATATATATATATATATATGTATATATATATATATATATATATATATATATATATAAATCCTGAAAATTCGTTTTCTGATAATGCTTTCGAAAATGCTGCGTTAAACAAAAAGGTTTAAAAGGAGCCTTGTAAAAATACATAATTTATGTTTATACCAGTCTTTCTCAAGGCGATAACGCCCCCTTGTGGGCGCTGGAGGCCTAGGGGGCAGTAAGGGACACAGAAAAAATTAGAGGCTGCTGATGTGATTTTGGGGGCGATGGGTGATTTGTAACTTCAGCTACTTCATACTTTAAAATTCACTTCAATTTATGTACCTTATCTAGTAAAAATATAGAAAAATAAAATTAAAATTAGAATGTTCAATTATAAATTATAATTCACGTTTGACGCGAACAAATATTGTACGATTTATTTGTGCAATCCTGTATTTGTATTTTAGTCCGTCAGGTTCGTCGGTCCGTGTTTGCGGAGTGCAGGTGCCCATCCCCAGCCCAAGCTCGCGAGCCGTCCGACGACTGATGTGACTAGAGCTGTATCGTTCGTGAACGATTCGTTCAAAAAGAACAAATCAGTGCATTGATTCAATAAATTAATTCCCCTGTTTTCAATGGATTCAGATCGTTTTTTGAGCCACTTGCTCGATCGGCTCTGCAATGAATGACGAACCCATAGTTTGGATGATCGTTGTTCATAAGGTCACTAAGTCAGATTTGGACTCGAACTCAGAAGATTTGCTTAATTCGATTTTATGACGCTCCGTCTGTCGTTTTATTCTTACGACCTGGCAAGCGGCGGGCGGTTTGCTATATTTCGATTTTGCTCACATTACCAGGGTGTATTAGGCAAACAATTTATGCGTATTGTCGGTTTAGTCAGTTTGGCTATATGCCTGTTGGCAAATTAAAGAACTTTTATTTGTTTACCTATTCTTTTGAACAAAGACTTAATTTGGGTACATTTGTAGGTTTTATTAATTATAGTTTTGAAAGTTTTATTTCAAATATATTTTTAAAATAATAATTATACAAAATAAAATAAATGTAAATAATTTCTTTATTTAAGATACCATCACATTTTGTGGAGTTCAATACCGACCGAGTCCGACCGGCATCATAATAAAATTATGAATCGGTTGCGAACGAATCTTTTCAAGTGAATGAATCAAATGAATCGATTTAGTAAGATTCAGACTTTCTATAGACACATCTTACTCGCTCGCCCTCACCGCCATCCCCCGCTACCCCGATACTCTTAATATTGTAAGTTGTATTATTATTGCTCAATGTTAAGGTGAAAAAAAAATGGGGGCGCTACAAAATAACTGATTTTCAAAGTGGGCGTTAGACGAAATAAGTTTGGGACCCTCTATTTATATACAGTTTCATGTATCTTTAATAGTTTCTGATATATTGACGTTTTAAAGTAAAAAAAAATCGTAAATATCTGAAATTACGCCTTTTTATTGATTTTTTGCTATTTGACCCTTAATTTTGACTTCAGATTCGTGTTCAGCGGAAAAAATAAGACAGAAAATCCTAGCACACACCACTTTTTTTGTGGACCTGGGTAATTAAATTAAGTATTTAAGTTGAAAATTTGTTATAAAATTGTTCGGTTGTAATTTATTTATTTGAATAATTTTCTCAATAAAAAAAAATAATATGACTACGATACTGAAAACTGATTAAAAAAAAAATTCATGGCCAATTTGCGCCCTTGGCGGGCGCCCATTTCGCCACCGCCTAAATACCGCCCTGATCCGTCACTGTCAATCAAAAACATTGGTGTGTCAACTTATATTGAAAAGTTTTAAATAATGCCAAGAATAAGATATAATAATCTCAGCTAATAATTTTAAATATCTTGGATTATTTTAACTGGCGTTATATTTCGGATATCTCAGATGTACTCAGAATTTAACAACTTTCTAATAGGCATGTTTATTTAGCCACCTAAATGCGCTTTGCCATAATTTAACCGACTTCCTATCTCTTACGGTTTCCGAAATCCCCATGCATGCACTCGAATCTGTGGCACCTGTATATATATATATATATATATATATATATATATATATATATATATATATATATATATATATATATATATATATATATATATATAATAATATATATATATATATAATAATAATATATATATATATATATATATATATATATATATATATATATATATATATATATATATATATATATATATATATATATATATATATATATAATATATAAGTTAGACTTAATTTTGTTTCATCTGCGGCTTGCTGCTTGCTCAATTTAAAGTGCGATTCCGTTTCGGACTTGTTCCTTTTCCAGTTAAAATAATCAAGATATTTAAAATTATTAGCTGAGATTATTATATCTTATTCTTGGCATTATTTAAACTTTTCAATATAAGTTGACACACCAATGTTTTTGATTGACAGTGACGGATCAGGGCCGTATTTAGGCGGTGGCGAAATGGGCGCCCGCCAAGGGTGTAGTTACCTAGAGGGCGCAAATTGGCCATGAATTTTTTTTTTTAATCAGTTTTCAGTATCGTAGTCATATTGTTTTTATTGAAAATTATCAAATAAATAAATTACAACCGAACAATTTTATAACAAATTTTCAACTTAAATACTTAATTTAATTACTGGAGTCCACCAAAAAGTGGTGTGTGCTAAGTTTTTGTCTTATTTTTTTCCACTTTGAACACGAATCTGAAGTCAAAATTGAAGGTCAAATAGCAAAAATCAATAAAGGCGTAATTTCAGATATTTACAATTTTTTACTTTAAAAACGTCAATATATCAGAAACTATTAAAGATACATGAAGCATATAGCAACATAAATTATGTATTTTTACAAGACCTTTAATTCAAGTTATATAACCTTTTTGTTAAACGCAGTATTTTTCGAGTTATTATCAAAAAAACGAATTTTCAGAATTTTTCGCAGGGTATACCCATGGTATACCCCAGGAAAACATTTAATTTTTTGGATTTTTTCTGCAAAGTGTTTTGGGATTTAAATAAATAAAATAAATAATTTATAATAAAAAAATCACATTAATTAAAAAAAAAACCTATTTTGGAATGAAATTTTTTGTCAAAATTATATTTTCGTTTATATCTCTTTTATTATCTATCTTATCAAAAACATTTTTTTGAGTTTCCCGATTTTTTTGATGTCTAACCTCTAATTTTGACTTCAGATTCGTGTCAGCTGAAAAAATACAGCAGAAAATCTTAGTCCGACACCCAGCACACACCACTTTTTTGTGGACCTGTGTTATTTTTTATATCTTAAAGACTAAAAAAATTAATGAATTATTAATAAAATATCACTTTATCCTGATACCTACAGCAAGAATCTATTTGATTTTTTTAATAGTTAACCTCTGGATAAATTGGTATTTTATAAATGGGGGGCAGCACTAGTTCTTTTTACTACCAGTAGCATAAAAAAAAATAAGATATTTTAACATTTCTGAAACTATTATGCGTTGTTAAGTTGGCTAAAATTAGGACAGTACGAAATAAGAAACCAATGGTGAAGCATACAGTGACGAGTCACCGATCATAACTCTATAAAGAAACGAAATTCTCGGATCAAAAAACTTTAAACCTACAACTCTGCACTTTAATTTTGTAAAATTTCCGGAGAAAACTCCCGGATTCCCCGTTTTTGTTGGAGGGTATCCCATACTCCCCAAATCCCCCGGTTTGTGGGGAAGGGGGCGCAAATATTAAGCCCCGCCAAGGGCGCGGCCACACCTAGATACGGCCCTGTGACGGATATTTAACAAAAATATAAAAAATTAATAACAATTATCGGACACCAATTTTTTTCAAAAGTTTTTTGTCGCCGATTTTTAAAATATACTAAACAAAGATAACGTCCGACTTTATATTGGTTAAATTATAAAGCTATACTATATTTAAAATACTATATTTAAAAACCTAGAAATTTCTACCACGTTATCCCACATTGTATTTGTTTTTACTAATATGGATTTGGATTTACTTGACATATTGTATACCTGTCGTGAAAAACTCTGAGACACTCGTGATAAAATAATCTCATAATTTCTATCTCCCTCCTCATTGTTCCAGAATCAGCCTGCGTTACGCCTTGTATACATTTTGATAAATCTCGTAGGTTAAAAATGTAATGGGACTTGGAAGGTGGGCAGTAAGTCCTTAGCTATTCTATCGTAGATCTCAACGGCAGAATTTACCATATAGTCTCCAAGAGCCCGGCATTCATTTGAGAAATCATTCAGAAATCCTTTTAAAATAGACTACAAAAAAGAAAATAGTGGTAAATAAAAAAATAAATACGTATAATATTCGGAACAATAGTGTTATAAGAAACAGCTGTTAAAAATTGTATCTAGATAAAAACCTCAATTCTAAACACCTTAGATTTTGGATTCTTTAGAATTTTTCTATATTTACCATTTTTAATTTCAAAAATAACTAATTTTGAGTGTAAAACCTACCTTAAAAATAGCCTTTAATGCAAACTCATTTGGCGAAGGAATCAAAAGCATGCCAAAGTGTCTCACAAATCTCGGCGTTAGAGGATTTCTTCCTCCGCCAGGTGGCGCACAAGCTGTTGTTAATATCACATCACGGATATCTTTCCAAAATAGTTTTTCTCTGTCGTACAATCCTTGATAGTCCAGAAGTTGCCTAAAATACGAAACAATTTAAAAAATCACTAGAAAACCCACTAATATCAGTTGATTGACGTTTGTCTTCCTAGGTATGACTTGTCAGCTTTATAACTTCGAAAAGAACAGTTTTGTTTTTATAAAATCTCAACATTTTGCCTAAATTTTATTGCTAGTATTTACCTTATTAATTCAATGGGCGGCTGGGCTCCATAAGTCTCTAACTTGGGCATATTAACGTCATCAATAAAAATGATAACTTTTTTACCCAGTGGGGCTCCGAGCAACGTTTTCTTTTTCCTTTCCAACTTTAGTTCGATGATTTCTTGGGTGCGCATACTGCTAGTCTGTGCTGAAAAGTTCATGGTGGCTGGA